>JBBBDQ010001495.1:3277500-3295000 GCA_037127315.1 Ascarosepion bandense
TATATATATATATATATATATATATATATATATATTAATCATGTCACCCCAAGCAAGGCATTCCACTGCCACTATAGCGCAGGGGGTTACACAGGGCGATAGACGAGTTAGGATGTACATAGGGGAAGAGTTGGAGAAAATGGAAGGGTTAGTGTGTTAGGATGTGTCTATTGACCTTACATTTAAACTCCTGGTGGTTGTAGCCGTCGGGGAAGCAATCATGCAGAAGGGAATTCCACAGGCGGGAAATGCGAGAAAAGAAGCTGTTGGAGTAGAAATTGCGCTTACATTTCATCGGTTTCACTGTCAAAGGGTGGGACCTAAATCATTTCCCACCAAGAAAGGCAGAACTGCCACTTGTGCGCAGGGTTACATAAGAGGTGATTGATGAGAAAGAGGAAGTCACACGAGTGTCAGTGAACGGGTAAGAAAAAGATAAGAATACAAGTGTGGAGAGAGTGGAAAGGAAGAAGAACATGATACAAGAATTGTTAGAGAAAAGATGCGAGTCAAGGTGATAAGAAATGGCAACTGACATTGCATTTAAATTCTTGTATATTGTAGCTGTCAGGGAAGTAAGAATACTGAAGGGAATTCCACAGGCGGGAAGTGCGAGCAAAGAAGCTGTAGAGTAGAAGTTGCTGTTACATTTGATTGGTTTCACTGTAAAAGTGTGAGACCTAGTCGCCAGTCTAGTAACTCGACTAAATTCATGCAGAGGAGGCACCAGGGATATATATATATATATATATATATATATATATATATATATATATATATATATATAGTGATGATCATCCACGTATACTGTCTTAATATGTATAGAAAAGAATATTAATAAAAAGTTTTGAATTTAAAAATGTACTTTTTTTGGACAGTATTTGTTTGTTTTTATTATTGTATTTTATATTTCAGACCGCCCTCGGTCCTTCATCAGAAACAAGTGATTTTTAAATTTGAATTAGAAACGTATTTCACGATAGCGTCCGAATATTTTTTGTTTACATCACGTGGTGTGTTTGTTCACAACATGCGGCATGTCCGTAGAGAAAGTCTGTTTGTTTTAGATAAAAATTTCTTGGAATATCTGAAAAAAAAATTTTTAGCTATTGAAATATTTGTAAAGATTCAACACACCTAAGTCCCTATGTAACCCTAGCTTGTGTGTATTTAATTTTAAAATCCAGTATTTTTCTTTCTTGTGTATGTAGAACTAAAATTGGAGTCTATTAGTAAACATTTGCAATTTTCTAAAGTATGATCAGGTTGATTAAAATGGGCTGCAATTGGGGAGTATACATTTTTTTGTCGTATATTTAGTTTGTGATTATTGAAGCGAAATCTAAAGCTATTACCGGATTCGCCGATATATCCACTGTTGGGGCAAATTGAGCAGAAGATAAAGTAGATGATGTTTTTGCTGTCACAAGTAAGGTTTGGTGGGTGTATTTTTTTTCAGATATTCCAAGAAATTTTTATCTAAAACAAACAGACTTTCTCTACGGACATGCCGCATGTTGTGAACAAACACACCACGTGATGTAAACAAAAAATATTCGGACGCTATCGTGAAATACGTTTCTAATTCAAATTTAAAAATCACTTGTTTCTGATGAAGGACCGAGGGCGGTCTGAAATATAAAATATAATAAAAATAAACAAATACTGTTAAAAAAAAGTACATTTTTAAATTCAAAACTTTTTATTAATATTCTTTCCTATATATATATATATATATATATATATATATATATATATATATATATTATGGTACTAGGTGTTTCCATTCTTGTTCACACCCCGTATAATCGATTCACACCAAGCAAGGCGATAATGTTATTAGAATGCTACAGAGAGTAAAAGAGAATGAGAAGAATTTAATTTGGAAGATTGATGAAAGCCCCCCTACCACCACCCCAAAAAGAATAACAGATTTCAAGAAGACGTTGCAATTATATTTTTGAAGATTGTAAACTGCAAGAAAACTAAATGCATGGTCATCAGCAAAAAGAGCAGCCCAAAATGCCAGATACAGGTGGGGGATACTAAAATCAAGCAGGTACAAAAATTTAAATACCTGGGAAGTGTTCTAACAGAAGAGGGAAACTGCGACACAGAGGTCTGAATGCGAATTGACATGGCGAAGGACGCGTTCCAGAAGCTGAGTAAGGTATTACGAAACAGGAAACTTTCACTGGAACGGAAGAGAATACCAGATTGCTATGTGTTGTAAGTTCTTCAATATGGCAGTGAATGCTGGACAATATGATCAAAGACGAAGGAAAAACTTGAAGCAACTGAAATTTGGTTCTATAGAAGCATACTGGATATAAAGTGGGGGATCAATTTTATATTACAATCAATATATAAATTGACCCCTCACTTTGTGGTCACATCAGTTTTCTATACATTTATATTCCTGAGATCCAAAAGCACAAGGATGCATTCCAGGAGCTGAGAAGAGTATTAAGAAACAGGAGAATTTCGCTAGAAACAAAGAAGAGAGTACTGGATTGCTATGTGATGTCAGTTCTTCAATATGGCAGGGAATGTTGGACAATATGATCAAAGATGACGGAAAAACTTGAAGCAACTGAAATTTGGTTCTACAGAAGGATGCTGCAGATATCTTGGACCGAGTATGTCAGCAATGATGAGGTTTTGGAAAGAATAGAAACGAAAAGAAAATTAATATGGAGCATCAGGGACAGACAACTAAAGTTTCTGGGATATGCAACGAGGAAGGAGGGCTTGGAGAAACTGATACTAACAGGTAACATAGAGGGAAAAAGTGTTAGGGGAAAGCAGCAGATAACGTATTTGAAGGGCCTGAGCAGGTGGATGACAGAACGGAGGTTGCGTGATGTTACAGGAGAAAGCGTGCTAAGAGCCACCAGGGATAGGGAGACGTGGAAGGCCATGATCGCCTACGTATTGAAAGGACAAGGTACATAGAAGAAGAAGATATAGGCCAACTGTTTATAAGAAATTATAATGTGGTTATAAAATGGGGGATCAAATCTATATTATAATCAATATATAAAATGATCCCTCATTTTGTGCCCACCTTAGTTTCTATACATTTATATTCTAGATTTATGGTCTTGAGCTAGTGGATGGCAGAACGGAGGTTGCGTTGTGTTACAGGAGAAAGAGTGCTAAGAGCCACCAGGGATAGGGAGACGTGGAAGGCCATGATCCTGAAAGGACAAGGCACATAGAAGAAGAAGAAGAAGAAGAAGAAGAAGAAGAAGAAGAAGAAGAAGAAGAAGCTATCAGGGAAGAACTAAATCTGGAGGCAGGTTGTCAAGTTGAAAGCGCAAGAAAAAGAAACAGAGTAGAAGTAACAGTTTATATCTTACACCGTTTTAACTTTGGGCCACATTTGGCGCGACAGACATCGAAAGACAAATTAATCACCACTACCTTAATACTTTTGCCGGGAACAATATCAGGTGTTTGTCGACCGAAAAGTAAAACAATGAAGATGAAATAAAAGAGCTGGAAAGCAGGTATTGTCCACATCAATGTGCGAAGAACGAAGACGAAATGTTAAAAGGAAGAAGTGAACGTTCTTAGGCGACGAACAGGTTAATATTTACGAAACACCAGTTACGAGGTTACGTTAGACAGGTTAGTGCTTTCAAAAAACATTCTAACATTTATTAGATACGTGACGTCAAATGGGCCATACATCACATCACTATAGGATAAATATATTTATCGGTTCATATGTATTTATCGCTTCTATCCATATCTATCTCATTTTGTTCATTATCTATCTATCTATCTATCTATCTATCTATCTATCTATCTATCTATCTATCTCATTTTGTTCATTATCTATCTATCTATCTATCTATCTATCTATCTATCTATCTATCAGTCTGTTCATATCAAGTCATATGTATCTATCGCTTCTGTCCATATCTATCTATCTATCTATCTATCTATCTATCTATCTATCTATCTATCTATCAGAGCATGTTCATCTATCTATCTATCTATCTATCTATCTATCTATCTATCTATCTATCTGCTAATTATTTATCTATCAATGTCTGCTTATTATTTATCCGTCTTTCGCAATTTCTTCACATATTTATATGTATTTTTTTAATAGTTTACTGTCTATATATCGTCAGCATTCATAGTCGGTGGTTCAACTCATATTGATGGCAAGAACCCACTGGTGCCACATAACGTTCCCAACACTCAGCAGCCAATACATGCACGCACTTGCAACATTTATTTTACTTACACGGCATGGAAATATGCTTTTGTCTATCGACTTCTGCAGCTGCTGATCTGCCTACCTATTGATCTGTCTACAGCAATCGCCTGCGTGTAGGCGTTTCGGCGTATGTGCGCATGCTCACGCAACACCTTGTCGATGTTTGATTTCATCTTCTCTGTCATCACCACTCGACTGACTTTGAATGATGTCAAACACAATCGTAAGCAGTATTCGCCATAAAAAAAAATCGGTGACTGTTTTTCTGGGCCAAACAAACAAGCCAGACACGGCGTTGCACGGCGCGTTTGAGAGGATAAAAATGCCGATTCATCAACAATATAAGAATCAGGGTTGATGGCTAAGGGGAAAAGAGTAGGAGGAAACGAAAAGGAGGAGGATAGGAACAAAATAAGAAAGAGGAGGATATGAATAATGAGGAGGAGTAAAAGAAGGGCGGAGAGGACGTGCTGAAGAAGAGGAAGAAGAACGAGACAAGGAGGGACAGAAATAAAAAGGAGGAGGAAAGAAGAAGAGAGTAGAGGATGAGGAAGAGGAGAAGGAACGAAGGTTGGAAGGACATGAAGAAGAGAAGGAGAAGGAGGAAGGTTGGGAGAAAATGAAGAAGAGGAGAAGGAGGAGAAGGAGGATTGGAATTAAAAGGAGGAGTAGGAGAAGGGGAATTAGAAGAAGGAGAAAAGCCAGAAGAATTGTCTTTCATAGTAAACTTAGGAGAATTACTCAAGAACAGCATGTAAAGATTAACGCTATATATTAGGGCATAAATTATCTTGGTCTCTACCCTCATTCACTCCCCTCACCTTCTCACCTGCACATTTCTACTCCCTCACAAACAATCGCCCCTCCCACACTACACTAAAAAAGAGAATGCTATATACATATAAAACAGAATATATATTATGTATAAGATATATATATATATATATATAGTCATTCGCAGGCAGATCTATTTCGCTGTATCACAGCTCATCAGTACGGTTAGACTCCGATTGTCTTTAACCCAGGATTGAAATCCGAACGAATTGGCGTCAGTCGGCGATTTTACCTCTGAGCTATGGGCGTTCGATAAAAGAAGGCAGACTTTTTAGCGTGTATTATAGTCAGATATGTTTCGCTGTGTCACAGCTCATCAGTACGGTTAGACAGCCGATTGCTTTTTACCCAGGATTGAAACCCGACTGAATTGGTGTCAGTTGGCGATTCTACCTCTGAGCTACGGGCGCTCGGTAGAAGGAGGCGAACTTATCATTATACACGCCCAATAGCCGAGAGTGTTCTAATTCATTGCTGAACGAACGATGTGTAGATGCCAGAGCAGCTACTGTATTTCAAAGTCTATTATTCTATTATTCTTCCAGAGTGCTCAATCAGGGTGTGAGAGCGTATATATATATATATATGATGGACTCTCCCGTCGATCTCGACGTATGAGGTTCCGACAACTCTGACTTCATCCATGCTTCAGCCTCTGATGACATCTAAGTCCAGCAAGGGACTTACAAATCAATCCACACAGAGTGCAAGTGTGCTGGTTATGGGATGCACTTGCAGGTACCAATACAGCCCGCTTGACTCTCTCTCGTTTCTGACTCATATGATTCAGACTGTCAGATTTGAAACGCTGAAGACCATCAAAACAACATGCCTTCCACTCCATTCGATCAGAGACTCTGCTCTCAAGAATGTTGTGAGGCAGATTGAGAGAAATCAAATTACTCCTGATCTTATCCTTGTACCTCAGTAAAGGCCGTCCAACATTTCTCCTACCGCTCTCCAATTGACTGTACATCATGATTTTTGGTATCCTTTCCTCGGTCATCCGCAGAGATTCTTTGCTCCTTTATTCTTGTACAAGTGCTTAATACATGCATCCTTATAATCTTGCGGAACACGCCCGGCTTTCCATATTTCTACAAAAAGAGCATGTAGCTTCTTTACTAAAGCATGTCCGCCACATTTGTACACTTCAGGAGGGATGGGATCATCAGGTGACGGGGATTTACCGGAGGCAATCTGTTTGATAGATTCAAGTACCTCTTGATAAGCTGGTTCAAATGACAATTCAGGAATTTCAGCACATTGTGGAAGGGACGAGATGACATCATTGTCGACTTCAGATGATGTGTTTAGAACTGTCTCAAAGTGTTCCTTCCATCTCTTTAGAATATCTGACTTATCAGTGAGCAGCGTTTCCCCGTCCGTTGTACATACAGGTGAGGCACCATTCGTTTCAGGCCCAAATATTTCTTTAAGACCATTATAGAATGCTTTGGTGTTTTTACTGTCAGAAGCTTCTTGGAGCTCAATTGCTTTCTTATACCACCACTTTTCCTTCATGGCTCTGAGAGCCCTTTGCACCTCACCTTTGCATTTCCTGTAAGACATCTGCTTGGCAGACGAATTCTTGTCCTCTATCCAGGCTTTGTGTGTAGTGTGCATCTTGTTAATGAGCTTTTTTGCATCCTCGTTGTTTTCATCAAACCAGTCCTGGTGCTTTCTACGCGGAATTCCAAGAACTTCTACTGCTGTTGAATGAGTTGCCTTCTGCAATGCTTTCCAAGAACATTCTATATCATCAGTGATATTCACTGAGTCCAAGGCAGCCTCAAGCTTAACAGAGATTTCATATTTCTTGTCTGCTAATTTCAGGGGAAGGACATCAATCCGTTTCGGAGCTGTTGACCTAAACACCCTACGCTTGTATAAACTCAATGAGAGTCTACTTCGCAAGAGAGCATGATCTGAAAGGTAGCAGGATGTGTGAAATGAGCGAGTGATGTTGAAGTCACTGATGTCTCTTCGTTTTGTGATGATATAGTCAATGAGATGCCAATCCTTAGACCGAGGATGCATCCAGGTGGTTTTGTGGTGGTTTGCTTGTTGGAACAAGGTATTTGTAATGTTAAGGCCAAACTCCCTACAGATAGTGAGAAGCCTCAAACCGTTTTCATTTACCTTGCCTACACCATGACCGCTTAGTACACCAGTCCAAGATTGGCCATCATTTCCAACGCGAGCATTAAAGTCCCCAGCAAGAATAAGCTTATCCTTGTGGCGCACCTTGAGGATGACATCACGAAGGAGATCGTAAAATTCTTCTTTCTCCTGTTCTGAGCCAGCCAATGTTGGAGCATAACAACTGATGATCGTTAGCCGGGTATTTCCACCCAACTCCAAAGAAAGGGTTATGATTCGATCCGAAATACCCTTAGGCAACGAAGATAGAGACTTAGCCAGTTCTGATTTAATGGCAAATCCAACTCCAAATTGCCGAGATTCGTTTTCACCTTTTCCAGACCAAAAGAAGTCATATCCACCCTTTTCTTCTCGTAGCTGGGAAATTCCAGCAAGGCGAGTTTCAGATAGGGCAGCTATATCAATGTTGTATTTCTGTAACTCAAGGGAAACAAGAGCGGTTTTACGCTCAGGTGCAGAATTAGTATCCTGGAGAGTACGAACATTCCAGCTTCCAAAAGCAAATTTCCGTTTGCGGTTATTTTGGCGTGTAGTATTTTGACTGCGTGATTGGATACCCAGACAACTGCAGTTGGCTGCCAAGGTTGATGTGAGCATGCAATATTTAGGGCTCCTTTTACCGCCCCCTCCCCGGCATGGGGAAAGCAGTGCTATCCCTAAATAGGGCTGCTTTGTCACCATTGGAGGACACGGACTGCGCCATTGCTCACGTGTTAGCGCAGAACGGCCATCACCCATTGGCCGCCATTGTGTAAGGCTCCAGCTAAGGACTTCCAGCAATATCCTTTACCTGTCCCCGTCGCCTTTACCCTATCGCCAATGGACTTCTTGTTGTAATTGTGTGTGTGCTTGTTTGTGCGCGAGGTTTGATCCGCAGATGAACCCTGGTAAGCTGCCAGAAACCCACACAAATGATTTGATTAGAGTGGTGAAGGTTTGTGTAGAGCCATCCACACTTTTTGGAACCGCTGATAGCACAAAAGTCGGTGCAAATGTTTGCCACAGATTATGTGAACAACAGACCTCAGGCTTTCCATATACGAGTTTTCCATCTCTAGGTAGACTACCATCCAAGGCTAAAGAGCAACTACCTGCCCATATATATATATATATATATATATATATATATATATATATATATATATATATATAACGGAAATTAACGAAGATTAACGAAACTTGGTTATAAACAACTGACAGTTTGAAATTATTTGTTTGAACATTATTTTATATCGATACTCGTATTTAAGTAGATATTCTGTTTTTAATGAAACAATATTATATATTTATATCTACATATATGGTTTAGACTAATGGTCATTCGTGGTCGAGAAGTCTAAGACGTGCCAGATCATATGGTAACTTCCCCTATGTGGATAGGGATCGCAGGTTCGAATCCTGCGAATGACACACACATTTTCGTAATAAAAATTTATCGTAAATAATCAGGCCAGTAGATATAAATATATAATTCTGTTTAATTAAAAAAGAATATCTACTTAAATACGAGTATCGATATAAAATAATGTTCAAACAAATCATTTCATATATGTATATTCATCCGCAGACAGATCTGTTTCGCTGTATCTCAGCTCATCAGTACGGTTAGACTCCGAGTGCTTTTAACCCAGGATTAGAACCCGACCGAATTGGCGTCAATCGGCGATTCTACCTCTGGGCTATGGGCGCTCGGTTGAAGAAGGCTGACATATATTATCATTACACGCCCAATATCCAGAGTGCTCTAATTCATTATTGAATCAGCGATGCATACATGCCAGAGTAGCTACTGTTTTTCAAATTCTCCCATTCATCCAGAGTGCTCAATCAGGGTGTGAGAGCGTAAATAGTATATATATATATATATATATATATATATATATATATCGATCCCGGCCAGAAGCAAGTGGATGTGTCTAGCCGCACTGATGAGCTGTGATACAGCGAAACAGGCTTGTATGTTGATGACTAATATATACATATATGTATATATATATATTTATATTTATATTTATATATGTATGTTTTTGCGTAAGACTTTATTTTACCAAAGATTTCAGCGTCATATGGATTTGAGTCGAATAGCGTATTTCTTTTTTGTGTAAAGTTAAAAAAAAAAACGAATATATTTTTTTTATAATATTCAGCTCAAGCAGAGCAATAAGCCACTGAGACGCGAGGTGGCTACTGAATGTGAAAGAATCAGAGAAAAAGATAAAAACATTATTAAGAAGCGTGGACAATAAAATAACAGGGTTTAAGAAGGCATTTGCACAAAATGAAAGTGCGATAGAAGAAGTTGTTGCCATAGAACAAGGCTGAAGAACCCAATCAGTTCTGTTATTTAATCCATAACTGGAAGGAAGGGACGGATTAATACCTCACCCAAGAGTATTTGCGCGTAAGTGAATGCAAGGAATTCAACTGGAATTCGACTCCGCGATTTGTCGTTCTGACCCGTTATCCACTGCACCACAACGCACATCCTCACACACCAAAGCAATTCGCTATTACCAAAATATTTAACAATTAATTGATATGTCATCCACATTAAATTTGCATCCAGGTTCTTACAACGTTTTACCATTCTTGGCAGATCTTCTAATAGCACAATGTGGGATATTTAATAACAAACTTAATGGAAACAAAATAAATAAGTATCTGTATTAAATCGACCAGATTCTATACCAAAAAAAAACATTTAATTAATTTGGGAATGAGTCCTACATTAAAATCTGACAATTATTTGATTTCCAAGATTTTTCAAATCAATGCGTTTTTCACCGCCAAAAAGTACTATACTAATTTATGGTCACCCGCTGACGTAAGAAAAAATTACCAAAATTTTGAAGGTTCTAAAATGGGCTAAAAATATAGTTTAATAATAAAAATGCTTTGTTCTATTCTCTTAATAATAAAAATTTTAACGATAAAACTTTGTATTATGTTTGGGGCAATTTTTAATCATATATCCTCATATTTTGACGCGAATCTTTGGAGGTGCTTAGAACCGTGATGTTGCAATTAATTTGAAAGTTGGTGTTTGACATGATAAATAAAGAGATTTTTTTTCAAGTTTTTACTTTTTTTTTTGAGGTAACGAGTTTGATGATAAAGTTTAGGTTCAAAATTGTAGCATTGGAATTTTATTACATTATTTTCAAATCATTGTGGTGTTCATTTACTTCAACTGGAAATTATACTTATAATTATAAAAGAGTTTAGCTATAATATGATGCAATATGTTATACAGTGAAGTAGCCCGATTTTCAGGAAACATTGGAAATTTTTTAAAAAATTATCTAATAACTTTTGCCCAGCAATATTATGGTGTTATATTTTTTATTTGTTCTTATTAATTATGACCTTGTTATTTTTATGTATTCTTTGGGGCCAAATCCCAAAATGAATCTCCGCTCTGATTAACCAAAAGAAACACATGTAAATTTTTATATCTTCCCACATACATACACAGATAACCAAAGGTTTTTGTCATTTAAATGTAAATCATCTGCACAACCAACAGCAACATTTCCTGATGATGAGAATCTATCTCGAAACATAGAAATTTCCGTGTCGCAATATACAATTAATTCATAACTACATAATTATATTAAACTCAATGATACTCGTTATATTGAGCACTGTTCATAATAAAATAAATGCCAGAGCACTTAAAATAAAATGAAAAAAAACTTAGGTCCTTTTCACCTGGAATTATATATATATATATATATTAAAAACAAAAATACTGGTTGTTCCAAGTAGAGAAATTGGTATAGAAGAAAAAGTACGAGAAGCCGTGAATGTCTTGTTTAAAGTGTGGATTTATTGTTGCTATTATTTTTAATATTACTTGCTTTTTGTATGATATATTAAGTGTTCATAATGTTATCTGCGTCGCTACACGTGTTTCGAGTTTAAAGTTGACACTCTTCAGACCAATAAATTTGTGACTTCACATATTGAGATCCATTTGTTTTTCTGATTGCCAAGATATCGTATATAAATAGATGTCAAGTTGTTGGCAGGTTAAAGAATTTATATGCGTGTGTGTTGGTTTTTTTTGGGGTTTTTTTTTACACTCGCACGTTAAGTTTCTCCTGTCACCTTCGTTGACTTTAAAAACTTTTTCACTGACACGCGAAATTTAATTTCGTCTTTCTACTGCAATTTTTTTTTAGTGGTTTTGATTCAGTTATACTCTGTGGGTCATCTAGTTCATTTTGTTGTTTTTGAGATACTCCTCGAATTTAGTGCGTGTGCGTGTTTTTTTTTTTTTTTTTCGCGTTTGAATTTCGTGTGTCGGTGTGTAAGTCTTAGGTTTTTGATGTTGTTTTGTCGAAGGAATATATATATATATATATATATATATATATATATATATATATATATATATATATATTGGGGTTCTTAAAGTATAATACTGGTCAACAATAAAAATTTTGAAATGGTATCGAGACACCAAACATCATTTTTTAGCTAATTTGAGGTCGCTGAATATGAAAATGGCCTTACTTCTTCTTGGTTAGTTACTGCTTTTTGCTGTACAGATATGCCTAATTTGGGGGAAAAATAAACATATTTTTCATTTGTTTTCTGTATATATGATATTGACCGATGGCAATATTTCTCAAAGTAAAAACGTAGTTACCTCTCAATTCGTATTTAAACATACAAATATTGGGCTGATTATTGAGAAATATTTTTTCATTAATAATTAAAATCTTTAAAAACAACCCAATTGAATATACCAAGACCAGCAAGTAGGTAACAAACGAGATTTTATCTCTTGGCACCAAAAATCGTGTTGACCTTTTTATAATTTTTATTTTATTCATAGATGGATATTTTTACTGTATGATTATTGCTACATGCATCAGAAATTTGTTTTTACTGTACGATTTTGTTAGTATTTTGGTTTTGCTTGTGAGTATCTGTCTAATGGTAATATGGTCCTTATGCTGATTATTAATGCGTTGTTTTATGGCACTTTGATTTTATATGTGGTAGGTGAGTCCCCGTGGAACTGTGGTTGTGGTATATCCCAGAGGTCGGCAACCTACGACACACGTGCCACACGTGGTAAGCAAACTCCACTGGCACGATTTGTTACAATAAGGAAGTCTGTAGAAGACGAAAATTTCGAAAAAGTCTGCTGCTATTCGCTGTTGGAGATCCCTCCCGAGCTCTTTCAGCTGTTTAAGGAAAATTGCTTTTGCTCTTCTTTCGGCTTTTGGTTCAACTTATTTCTGTAAGTAAATTTTCTCTCACATGAAAGCAATGATGTTACCTAACACCAAAACATTTAGAAAATTGTGTAAAATTCAAAGTAACATATGTTACCGATATTAAGCAATTGAATAACAACTTACAAGAGCAAGGCTCCCATTAATAATAATAATAATAAGTTAAAAACCTTTTAAAATTAGTTTATTAATATGTGGTTTACATATTGTATATACTACTATATAAAATATATTTCAGAACAGGTATATTGACCTTGATTTGTATAAAACTACGTATGATGTTGGCACACTGAATGATTTTAAAACGGCACATAGCAAAAGGTTTTGACCCCTGATATATTATGTAAAACATTTATATATATATATATATATATATATATATATATATATATATTATACCAAATGGAAGGAATATTGTAAGGTATGATGAAATGAGCTAATTAAGCTCATACAAATTAATTATAATTTATAACCAATTGAAATGACGTGTTGAGTTTTCCTTTATAAACATCATATTGCTCTGGATAACATCCACTGAACTCTCTATATAGATATAACACTTAATATTTTATATTAAGTTGATATTGTTGGATTATTCTCACCGTTTACGGACTGGACATCTATACCTATTATATATATATATACTTATTTATAAATGGAATTTTGTCTGTGTGTGTGTCTGTGTGTGCGCGTGTGTGTGTCCGTTACCTATACACTCCAAAACGACTGAACAGATTTTCTTGAAAATTTACACAGTTGTGCTATAAGCGTCTTCGAGTGTTCTTAGCTAGGTTTTGTGTCGAGGTACCCCGATAAATATAAAAAATCGATAATCGAAAAAATCAGGTTATATAAGGAGTGGTCCGATTTTAATTAAATTTGATACACTCATAGACAAAGACATAAGAAACGATATTCAGAAGTTTCAAGGTTGCAGTTATTACAATAGTGCAGAAAATCGATATTCTGTATTTTTTTCAGCCCTTTTATATTAGGTTTTGCTTCGGTGTAGGTATAATTGTAGTTCTTAGTCTCATCCATAATAACATTTACTCAGAGGACTTATTTAGCCTTCAAAATTCAGTTTACGACGAAAAAAATCTTATTTGATATCCATACCAGGAAATCAAAATTTGACTTACATCCATTCATTTTTCTTTCAGTCTACGGTTTCGCTTTAACTGGAAACAACTATTGCTTTTTAGTCTTTCGTGCCGACGTTTAAAGAGTCTGAGATTCAGGACCATGGATTAGTTTTAAAGCTTTCATTATACCCGAGCAACGCCTGGCTATATATATATATATATATAGAATATTCTTCTGAAAGTTTTGTATTCCAAGATGGTCAGCTGCTGCAATGTCGTCCTGGCAACACGTTTGTTTTGATCCAGTATTAAACCTCGCCGATGAACCAGTTCCGCCCGTAGTCTACAGAAGGATACTGAGAATACCATACATTGATCATGTGAGCAACGATGAGGTTTTGGAGAGGATGGAAATGAATAGAAAACATACTTAACATCAGGTAGAGACAGCTGAAGTTTCTAAGACACCTTATTGCTCTTAATATCTTTTCTCTTGTTATTTCTTTAAAAATTCTGCTCAGTCATTCCTTTGTTTAAGACCATCAAGTATTTCACGCGCTGTCTTCCCTGTCTTTTCCTCTATCCACCCTGTGAGTATCAAATTCTCCAGGCCGTTCATTCTCATTAAGTGTCCCAGAAACTTAAGCTGTGTCTTCCTCATGTTAACTATAAGTTTCCTTTTCGTTTCCATTCTCCCCAAAATCTCTTCATTGCTGACATGTTCGGTACATGATATCCTCAGCATCATTCTGTAGAACCATATTTCGATTGCTTCGAGCCTTTCCTTCATCATTTAGAAGACTGTCAAGCATTCGCTGGCATATCGGAAAACAGATACCACATAACAATCCAGTACTCTTTTCTTTGTTCCCAGCGAAAATCTTTGTCTCTCCGTAGTCTACTCAGCTCCTAGAATGCGTCCTTCGCCAAGCATATACGCCTTCGAATCTGAGTGTCGATCGCATTCAAACTTTACGTGACAGTCTTTTTATAGCTGGTTAGTCAGTGATTGTATTCTGGTACACATGCATGGTTTTTTAGTCTACCAGCTTGTGCGTCTTGCTCAGGCTATGCAATTTTTAGCTGACCATCGTATCTATATGTGAACGTAAAAAGCCTGATATAAAAATCTATATCTGCGTAATACTAACAGATAACGAAAAACTATATTCTGAATTTATTTACTCTCTCTCTCTCTCTCTCTCTCTCCCTCTCTCTCTCTCTCTCTCTCGCCGACTGACGCCATTTCGGTCGGGTTTCAATCCTGGGTAAAAAAGCAATCGGAGTCTAACCGTACTGATGAGCTGTGATACGGCGAAACATATCTGTCTTCGGATGACAATATATATATATATATATATATATATATATATTGTTGTATCATATATGATAAACAGAGAAAGAATAGTGCAAGAAATAACACTTAACACTGAGTATATATAAATAGAGATTTATTATACGTCAGTACAATAAACTAAATACAAGTAAACCAACGGACAGTTAACACGAATAAAAATTAAGAAGGCAATGTCTGTGTATAGGACGTATGCGTCCGTCTTTAGCAGTAGACTACCGTCTAGTGACGTCTAACTCTCGTCTAAGGCCGATGGCTGTCGACACTCGTATAATGACGAATAATCTTGATCACTCCTATGTCATGACCAAGACTCTCGTATAGTCTCGAACACACTCTAGTGCTCTCTATAGGGCTCTCTCTGTAGTTCGTTCTCGTCTAGGTCTTTTATAACTCGGGCCATACCCATTCCTGGGTAGGACAGGGTATTCCACCACAACACACACACACACACACACACACACACACATATATATATATATATATATATATATATATGCATGTGTGTGTGTGAGTGGATGGGTGGGTGTTGGTGTATCTGAAGATGAGAGAGATTGGAAAATTTTAAATCAAGAACACGTTTCTACGGATAAATGTTTATGTTTTTGGCGACATCAGTTCAACTAAAAAAACAAACCTGTGATAGAAGAGTGTTTTGGGGATATCTGGATCACTGAAAATCAGTTGGTTGTCTTAAATCACATCTATCTATCTATCTATCTATCTATCTATCTATCTATCTAAATTTTCATTATCTATCTATCTATCTATCTATCTATCTATCTATCTATCTATCTATCTATCTAAACCTTTTCATTATCTGTCTATCTATCTATCTATCTATCTATCTATCTATCTATCTATCTAAGTCTGTTCATATCTATCTATCTATCTATCTATCTATCTATCTATCTATCTATATCAGTCTGCTCATATCTATCTATCTATCTATCTATCTATCTATCTATCTATCTATCTATATCAATCTATTCATATCTATCTATCTATCTATCTATCTATCTATCTATCTATCTATCTATCTAAGCATGTTCATTATCTATCTATCTATCTATCTATCTATCTAAACCTTTTCATTATCTATCTATCTATCTATCTATCTATCTATCTATCTATCGATCTATCTATCTATCTATCTAAACCTTTTCATTATCTATCTATCTATCTATCTATCTATCTATCTCAGTCTGTTCATATCTATCTATCTATCTATCTATCTATCTATCTATCTATCTATATCAGTCTGTTCATATCTATCTATCTATCTATCTATCTATCTATCTATCTATCTATCTATCTATCTATCTATCTATCTATCTATCTATCTAAGCATGTTCATTATCTATCTATCTATCTATCTATCTATCTATCTATCTATCTATCTATCTATCTATTAGTTTATAAATGAAAACTCAACACGTAAGCTTCTTATCGTACTCTTTATATGGATTTACCAATTAATATTTTATATTAAGGTAATCTTGTTGGATTATCCTCACCGTTTACGGACTGACATCTATATATATATATATATATATATAGAGAGAGAGAGAGAGAGAGAGAGAGAGAGAGAGAGATCCGAGTGAATAAGGAACGAAGAAAAATTTTTTTTACAACGTCCAAAACATTAATTTAAAACAGTGCTCAATATATGATATATAGAGTTGTGAATATTTATTATAAATTATATTTTAGAACATGTACAAATTTTGTATTTTGTATATATTCACTACAAATCGTACATTAGTTTCGACATTGAAACTACAATGTCTCATCAGGTGGTGTGGACTAGAATGGAAAGCTTCTCAATGTCGAAACAAATGTACGATTTGTAGTCGATATATAAAAAATGTACATGTTCTAAAATATAATTTATAATATATATATATATATATATATATATAGAGAGAGAGAGAGAGAGATAGATAGATAGATAGATAGATAGATAGATAGATAGATAGATTAACAATATGGCTGTTTGTTTGTTTCCATTATACATCTTTGTTAAGATTTAACGAATATGCAGGACGACTTTTTAATTTACTGAACTTTTGAAGTGATAAAAATTTAAAACAATTGACCTCATAGTCTCTAATAACACACAACCCAATCACACAACTCTAATAATGCACAACTCAATCCTCTGCAGAAAACCAATGTTGTGTATCAATTTACATGACCGTTCAGAGATTGTATCTCTGATACAAATAATAAATCCACTATACATCTTGGTTTCACTACAACAACGCTCTCCTGCAGACTAACCTGCCATCTTTCTGATCATAAATCTATTAAACAGCATTTCTTAGAAAAACATAGCCACGTATGTAATATTAAATAAATTTTAGTCGATAACACAATAATACTCATACATACACACAGTAAAAAGAACTTTCAGATATTGGAGACCATATACATTTAATCAAAGCAATCCATACTCAATAAAATCACATTTCAGTCTAATCACAACACATTATATTGCATTTAGACATACGGTTCTGTTGTTATTATTTCGGTCTCTCACATGATATGACGTCATAGAACTAATTACTAATTTACAAAC
>JBBBDQ010001495.1:3297500-3425000 GCA_037127315.1 Ascarosepion bandense
GTTATTGCAAAGTTTGAATATTTAATTTAGTTTCTCAGTCAGGTAAAGATGAAACCGGCTTATTTTCTTTTTAAAGAGTAGGCGAAAATATATATGCCTTAAAAGAAAAGTGGTTTTCTTTTTAACGAGTAGGCGAAAATATATATGCCTTAAAAGATAAGTGAGCTGGAAACAATAGGTCTGGTAGCTTCAAAATCTTCTTTCCAACTGAAGCTTCAAGAGCGGGAAGATTCCCGCTTTTTCGAAAGAGAGGCAAAATGCTGCTGCTGATGGAGAACGAACCAATGAAAAGTTTGGTTACAAAAAGAAGATGGTTTAATTTATTTTACAATTTTCCTTCTCGAACTTTTTATAAATATAGGTGATACGAGGGTATCGTAGAGAGCTCGACAAACGTATATTAAACAAACCACTAAAATAATTGTGACAATAACTATTGACAATAAACACTATTCCCACAGATTATCACAAAAAGTCAAAGAAATCCTGCTATATATGGGGCTATTTAAAAAGAGCTGATTTAAAAAAAAATGATAAAAGCAAATATTAAGAGATGGAACACATCACTTCAGCACATTACTAGATAGGAAAAAAAGTATATATATATATATATATATATATATATATATATATATATATATCCAGGTAAAAAGAACCAACAGTTTTAGAATTTCGAGTTCTCCGACATTTCCCCACTGTTTTTTGGAAAGTGCCCAATACAACATATATCGTAGAGCAATTATAATCAAATTTGTTTTTTATCTAAAATTAATTTAATTTTTATTGTAACACGGAAATTTCTGTTTCAAGATTTTACATCATCAGCCAATGTTGATTTATTGTTGTGAAGACAGAAAAATTTATGTATGTTTAATTTTATTTAATTTAATTTAACTAATCAGAATACAATTCAGTTTTAAAATCTGAAAATAAAGGTGATATGTTTAAGGAATGCAGGTTTTCTTTTTTCAATCTTACCTGGGAAAATTTTCAGTCTTCCCCCATACATATCAATCTTTAAAATAACAGTCGTATTGTTTTATACATTCAAATGTAAATCATTTTCGCAACAAGAGATCAACATAGGCCTGATGACGAGGTAAAATCTCGAAACATAGAAATTTCCGTGTCGCAGTGTAAATTAAATTAATTTTAAATAAAAACAAATTTATATATATAAATATATATATATAATTTAATTTACATTGCGACACAGAAATTTCTATGTTTCGAGATTTTACGTCTAATATATACGAGATTTTTCTAATATATTATGCTCTCATTACGAATGAGCTCTCTAGAGAAGAACATTTTAAAACATATTACACTTCTGCGATATATGCGTTACTCTTTAAAAAAATTGGGTTCTTTTGGTGACTGGTGTGTGTATACCCTGCTTATATACAACACGTTAAAAATCTTTCTTCTCCAATTCCATGCGCTTATGGCTTAGTGGGTAGCGACTCCAACTGACATCAAATCAGTAGAGTTTCGATCCCAGCCAGAAGCAAGTGAATATGTCTAGCGACACTGATGGTCTGTGATACAGCGAAACAGACAATTTTTCAAGTATATAAATACTTGTTACAAAAGAATATGCTTGTATTTGGCTTGATAAATACTCTCTGAGGACAAGACATGTCGGCTAAGATAGGTTTTTCTTTGGCCTTTAATTATTCATATATATATATATATATATATATATATATATATATATATAATTCCAAGTGAAGAGGACTCAAGGTTTTTTTTTATTTTGAGTGCTCTGGCATTTATTTTATTATAAACAGTGCTCAATATAATGAGTATTATAGAGCTTAATATAATATAATTTTATGGTTATGTCTCAATTTTACATTTTAAAAAAAGAGGAAAAAAGTTGGTTAGCATGTATTCTTCGGGGTCAAACCCCAAAGTGAATCTCCATTCTGATTAGCCACACAAAAAAACACGCACATACATTCACAGCAAACCAAAAGAATTTGTCAGTTAAATGTAAATCATCTGCATAACCACACCAAAATTGCCTGATGATGAGAACCTATCTCGAAACAAAGAAATTTACATGTCGCAATGTAAAATTGATATATAACCATATATATATATATATATATATATATATATATATATATATATATATATATATATATATAAATTAAAATAGGATTAATTCAAGGATGTTGGATGACCATTTCGATAAGAAAATCCTCACGGAGGATAACACGTCACCTCAGCAACCAAAAAATCCTTTCAGAAACTGGAGAAAAATCAGTCTAATTTTCCTTTTTAAATAGATTTGCAAAGAAATAAAAAAAAGAAAAAGAAAAAAAAGAAAAAGAAAAAAAGAAAAAGATAAAACAAAATAAAATCAAATAAACAAGAAAAGAAAAATTGGCATCGTCTGGGTTCGCAAAAAAGGAAAGAGAATTGTAACTTAAAAAGAACGGACGGCGTGTTGAATTGAAGACAGAAAAATTTATGTATGTTTAATTTTATTTAATTTAATTTAACTAATCAGAATACAATTCAGTTTTTAAATCTGAAAATAAAGGTTATATGTTTAGGGAGCTGCTAAACTCTCATACATCTAAGATCATGGAGAGCTTGCGTCAGAGTGAGTTCGTGCCTTTCAATGAATGGTCATTCCTTTCTGCTACTGTCTTTAATTGTAGCGAGTGTTTGTATGTATGTGTGTGTGTGTGTGTGTGTGTGTGTGTGGTATATATATGTGTGATTGATAGCTGGGAACTGTTTTATGGTCTGATGCTGTCCCAACTATCAATCACACACACATATATATATATATATATATATATATATATATACCATAAACACACACACACACATATACATGTTTTAACACACACACACACACACACACACTTACACACACACTCACTACAATTAACGACAGCAGCAGAAGCAGCAGCAGTAGCCAGGAATGGCCATTCGTTGAAAGGCACAAACTCGAACACAAGCTCTTCTACCATTCTGAAGATGAGATTTTGATCTCGAAATATTAATGTATAATAAATAAGTAAGACCCAACAACTTATTTAACTTTCTTTATTTTACTAAACGCATTGTGAAAGCCTTCAAAACCTAACCATACACCATATATATATATATATATATATATATATATATATATATATATATATATATATAGAACGAAGAAATTATTAACAACGTTCAAAACATTAATTTTTTTGTTTTAATCATATCACCCCGAGCAAGGCGGTAACGCCACTGATGTGCCGGGGGCTATGTAAGAGTGAAAAGATTAGAAGAGAGAAAGCCGGAAATCACATCCTAAACAAGGAACAAGGGATGAGCCTCTACACCTGTTCAACAGACGTGTTCAATATAGAAATAGTGCTATGAATATTTATTATAAATTATAATATACAACATGTTTAAATTACAATCTACTACAAAGTGTACATTTTGTTTCGACATTGAAAAGACAATGTCTCATCAGGTAGTAAAAATTTGTAGCCTTATACTTCACTAAAACAAATATTTTTATCCACTACCCATCCTAGATCAGAATGGTAAAAAAAAACCTACCACTTCACAGGTTGTGCTGTCTCCCACACCAATCTCTTTTTCGCCTATCTTCTGTCACTTTCTTCTCCCCGTGTGCATTTTCTTACTTTTTCTTCTTTGTTAAACCCAAACGCCGGTTCATCAAAGGTTGTATATGACTATACTTTACTTACCAGTTATAAAACCTGGCCTTTTTTTTTTTTTTGGACCTTTCATCAAGTCTCTTTTAGCTATCTCTCTTTCTCTCCCGTTCTCCTCTTTTTGTTCTTTGTTTCCTCAACGTCCCTTTTACGATCCCCCATTCTGGTTTCTCATTTTCCCAACCCCCTTTACCACGCACACAAAAGTCTACCAATATAAGGAGGTGAATTTTCCATCTCTCTACAAAAAATAGCGTTTACTACTTGATGAGACATTGTCTTTTCAATGGCGAAGCAAAATGTACACTTTGTAGCAGATTGTAATTTAAACATGTTCTAAATTATAATTTATCATAAATATCTATGTGTGTGTGTGTGTGTGTGTGTGCGTGTGTGTGCGTGTGTGTGAGTTGAATATATGGACAAAAATACAACAAAATAATAGCATGATTAAAGAACAAAGTAGAAAACGTATTTCAATCTAACATGTTTCGCTTTTACTATTTTCACTATACTCCAAATTTTATACTGTTGACACATCTGGTATATATATATATATATATATATATATATATATATATATATATATACTTTATCGGCCATAGTTATTAGGCCACCACAGTTTAAAAAAGTTGATGTATTTCACAGTACTTTTAGTATTTATTGACAAGTGGATAATTCTAAATGAAAATAGAATGGTTCTTTTATTATTATTACTTTGCAAAATTTTACAAGGCAGCCATGAAGCCTTTGCTTCCGCCAGCCAATAAGAAGAAGAGACTAGCATGGGGAAGAGAGCACAAAAACTGGACACCAGAACAGTTCATTTGATGCACATATTATTGTGCAGTATTAACAAAAGAACCGTTCTATTTTCATTTAGAATTATCCACTTGACAATAAATACTAACAATAGTATAAAATACATAATTTCTTTTATAAAACTTGTGTCGCCTAATAAGGATGGCCGGTAGTGTATATTTATAAAAAATCTTCATTTAAAATGGAAAACCGCAAATATTGTATCAAACTCGCTAGCTACGTGTCGAAATTAAAATTGAAATATGCAAATGACTCTGATAAAACTTGGAGTATAGTGAAAATAGTAAAATCTTACAATGGTGTTAACGTTAGTAGATTGTGCCAGGAAGAAAATTAGCTAATATGTTGTTCCCAGAGAAAAAAAAAAAATGAAAGATCAGAAATTATGTCCAGATGTAATCATATAAAAAAATACTTACTAAGATCATACAAACATTCTAAGATCCTTAAATAACTACCCCCTAATTTAAAAAAAGTTTTTTTCTTTTTTCTTATAATTCTAGTGTCGCGTTCGTAAAAAAATCCCTATTCGAACGCTTGAAAACGGTAAAGACAGTTATTGTAAATCGCTTTAAGATACCGAAAGGTTGAAACCTAGGTTGCGGAAACAACTCATTTACAAATGAAAAATATTGAAAAGTTCTACAACATAATATTTATAATACAACTTGTGTATTAGTCTAATTTAATTATGACCAAAAAGCAATTATATATATATATTGTCATCCACAGACAGATATGTTTAGCTGTATCACAGCTCATCAGTACGGTTAGACACCGATTGCTTTTTTACCCAGGATTGAAATCCGACCGAAATGGCGTCAGTCGGCGACTCTACCCCTGGGCTATGGGCGTTCGGTGGAAGTAGTCAGACTTTTTAGCGCATATCATTATACGCGCCCAATAGCTAGAGCACTCTAATTCATTTCACTGAATGAGCGATGCGTACACGCCAGCGTAGCTACTGTTTATCAAAGTCTACTATTTTTCCAGAGTGCTCAATATATATATATATTCCATTTGTAAACGAGTTATTACGCGATTTTCAATAACCATTATTGTAAATAAATATTCAATAACTATTATTGAAGCGATTTTCAATATCTCTTATTGTAAATTGCTTGAGAACACCACTCATGGTAGAAACCTAGGTCGCGTAATAACTCGTTTACAAATGGAAAATATTCAAAAGTTTTACAATATAATTGTATTGAACACTTTTTAATACAAATGTGCACTGGTCTAATTTTATTATGACCAATATATATATATATATATATATATATATATATATATATATAGGAAAAACTGCTAAAAAGTTGTAAGTTTAAAAATGTATTTTTTTTTATAGTATTTGTTTATTTCTATTATTATATTTTATATTTCAGACCGTCCTCGATCCTTCATCAGAAACAAATGATTTTAAAATTTAAATTAGAAACGTATTTCACGAGGAGCGTTCGTGGAGAGAGATTGTTTACATCACGTGACACAGAAAGCGACAGATTTTTTTAAAAAGTATTTGTAAACATAAACCTATCTTTAATAATACTTATAAATTTTGTTTTAGAGAAAACTTTTTTAATTGTATCTAAAAAGTGTTTAGCTATTGAAATATTTATAAAGATTCCAAACACCTAAGTCCCTATTTAACCCTAGCTTGTGTGTATTTAATTTTAAAATCCAGTATTTTTCTTTTCGTGAGTGTGTAGAACTAAAATCGGAGTCTATTAGTAAACATTTGCAGTTTTCTAAAGCGTGACCCGGTTGATTGAAGTGAACTGCTATGGGGGAATATTGGTTGTTCTGGCGTATGCTTAGTTTGTGATTATTGAAACGAAATCTAAAGCTATTACCAGATTCACCAATATATCCACTATTTGGATATAGTGAACAGAAGATAAAATATATAATGTTTTGGCTGTCACAGGTGAGGCGTGGTGGGTGCAATTTGATTTTGATGTTGGGAAGAGAGAATATTGTGTCGTTGACTAAATGTTTACAAATTAAACACCGGGGATTCTGACATTTGAAATTCCCTGATAGGTTTGTATTTTTTAGATATTTGGTAGAAGTGAGGATGGCTGATAAGTTGGGTGTTTGTTTCATTGCATTTTTGGGTGGTTTATCGAAAATGTTGATTTTTTTTGTTTAATTGGAGGTTCTTGTAATCATTTTTTTAATTTTTGATAAGTGTGTGGGAATATTGATTGTGGTTAAAAACTATGGGAATTCGGTTGTTGTTTTCTTCTTTTCTTGTATGTGAGAAGTGTGTTACGATTTATGTGGATGGTTTTATTTAGTGCTTCTTTTATTATTTTTATTGGGTATTTACATTTTAGAAATTGCTTGTTAGAAAATCTGGATGGTCTGAGCATATGCGTTTGATTCTTAGAAATGAGCTGTATACGATAGATTTTTTTAATTTAAGGTGATGACAACTGTTAAAGTGTAGGAATTTATGTTGGTTTGTGGGTTTGTTGTATAGACTGGTGGAAAGTGTATGTTTGTTTAATTTTATCATGACGTCTAAGAAAGGGACAGATGTGTATGAGTACTCCATGGTAAATTTAATTGTATTGTGGAACTTGTTGCAGAAAGTAAAAAAGTTTTTTAATTTTTCTAATCCATGAGTCCATAATAAGAAAATGTCATCAATGTATCTAAAATAATGTGATGGTTTATATTGTGAATTGTCTAGTATCTTTCTTTCTAGAATGTGCATAAAGATAGTGGCATAACTATATATATATATAAACATTCAATTTGTTCCTTATTAAAATTACATTGCAACACTGAAATTTCTATGTTTCAAGATTTCTATCTCGTCATCAGGCAATGTTAGATCATAGTTGTGAAAATGATTTTCATTTAAATATGAGAAGAAATACGTCTCTTATTTATAGATATAAACAAAAAGAAAAAATATAGGTGTGTTCAATTTAACTAATAAGAATAGGGATTCATTTTAAATTTGAAAAAGTTTATATTTTTGGGAAATACATGATTTCTTCTTTGACTCTTAATGGCAAGAGCGTCAGCTTTTTGTGCTCTGCAATATTTATAAAAAAAAAAGTAAATGCCGGAGAACTCGGAATTATAAAATTGTTGGTTCTCTTCACCTGGATTTACACACACACACACACACACACACACACACACACACACACACACACACACACACACACACATATATATATATATATTTTTTGTTTTCTAAAAATATACTGTTAAATATAAGAGACAATGAATGTCTATTATGTTTAATCATGAGCCGTTCTAAACGTCGTATTTTGGCTTTAATTTCAGGTGAAAATAAATATAAAAATTCTCCAATACTTGGATATTTTTTTATTAAGAATAGAACCAACTTAATAATATTCAAATGTTGGTGAATTTTTGTCTTTATTTTCAACTGAAATTAAATAAAAAATACGATCTTTAGAACGGCTCATGATTAAACATAATAAACATTCATTGTCTCTTATATTTAACAGCATATGTTTAGAAAATTATCTACTGCCTCGATACACTATATATATATATATATATATATATATATATATATATATATATATATATATCTTTACAATCACAAATTTATAAATTAAAACAATTTTCGTGATGCGACGGTTAGATTTTTGGTCACAGCAAAATCGCACAGGCATCGAAATTAATTTAATTCCGTAGCTCGGAAAAGTGGATTAGCAAGTGCGGTAACCCAATAATTAAAATCCTGAACCCACAATACGCAGAAAGTTAGTCCGCTACTCACTGGATGTTGTTGTTGTTTTCTTCTCATCCTGTTTGTGTCCTTCCTTGGATGTCGACCTTCCCTCTCCCTCCATACCCATTAAAGGTCATTACGCTACCGAGTTGAACCTAGACATATTGACATGGGTGGATGTGGCACGCTTGGGCTATCATGACTTGTTTCGATTTATGATCACTGAAGCGTATTTGAACTTCAGTGGATGCAACAAACTCGACTGGAATTCAAACTTAGCTTTCCGATTTCTCATTCGGAGCCGCTGTCCAATATCACCAACACGTGCGAGCAAACAACACCAGGTGTTTCAAAGTGATATGGTTTTTAAGCTTTACTGGTTGTTCATTGAACCATGATAGTCATATTCCCGCAAAGCCCTGTAGATTATAGCAAAAGGACAATGTGTCGTTTCTTATAGGAAGCGCAGTAGCAGAGGAGTTAAAATCGAACATTGCCTCAAAACTCACTGGATAGTCTATGAGCTGATTTTGTACTTTTGTTAATGAGCTGATCTCTCAAGTTATTGAAAGTTGGTTCAGCAAATCTCTTTTGATCATGGCAAGTACAGCGTGCAGCTCATAGAACCGAAGAAAGAGAATGTTTCTTCGCGACTTTTAGAACTTTAGACGGTTTGAAAAATGGTCGACTCCTGCTTATTCAGTCAGTAAAATGTCATGCATGATACACTCTTGAGCGATCATGTCTCTTTCGATCCATGACTAAGCAGGAGATTTTCCCCACCAGTAGGTTGCTATTTTTTCTACAGTAGACTGGTTGCCAACCAAAGCTATAGAATCCAATTTCTCCTGCTATTTATCACTCAATCAGTTAAGTATTATACATGATACACACTTAAGTGATCATGTCTTTTTCGATCCAAGACTGACTAGGCAGAAGTTTTTCCCACAGTACATGGCTATTGCTTTCTACAGTTGACTGGTTGCCAACCAAGGCTATAGAATCCAATTTGTCCTGCATTTTTATCACTCAGTCACTTAAGTATCATATATGATACACACTTGAGTGATGATGTCTCTTTCGATCCATGGCTGACTAGATAGAAAATTTTCCCGCAGTAAGTTGCTATTTTTATTTAGTAGACTGGTTGCTAACGATGACTACAGAATCCGATCTGTCTTGCTATTTAACCCATAGTTGGAGGAAAAAGAGATAGATTTCTAAGAGCACTTGTGCAAAAGTGAATGTTACACATTCAACTGTAATTTAACTCGTCTCTCCGATTTCTTCGTCCGACCCCTTCGTTGCTTGCACTACAAAGCACTTCTTCTGCTACCACTCCAGAAAGTACCTGACTCCATCGGCCATGTTCTATATTTAAAAGTGATCCGAGTCATATCGACGAGTCGAGTTGATTGGAGTAGATCTATCTATCGCCCGGTTCACACTCCACCCTCGTCTATTGAACAGGTTAAGAGGCTTATCCCTTGTTCCCTTTTAGGATGTGGTTTCCGGCTTTCTCTTTGCCAATCTTCTCACTATTATGTAGCCCCCCGCACATCAGTGGCGTTACCGATTAAAAAAAAATATTGTCAGCATTTAATAATTTAAGTTTTACTTACGTTTCCTTATGGGGCTTTTCTGAATTCAACTGATTATGCATTTTAAGAAAAAAAATATTTCAAATAGTTATTGATAAATTTATTATTGCTACTATTATTTTCTCACCGGTGCAATGTGGCTTCCCCGTGTCTCTTCTACAACTACTTTCATGGCATCTGCTCCGATGAACTTAGCTCACTGGTGCCTCCTTAGCAACTAAGTCCCACCCTTTTAATGTGAAACCAATACAATGTAAACGCAAATTCTACTCCAGCAGCTTCTTTTCTTCCAAGAATTTAAATGTAAAGTCAATAGTCATCTCCTATCTCACTAACTTGCATCCTCTCTCTTATGCTTCTTTCTCCGTCCACTCCACTCTCATCAGTATTCTTATCCTTGTCTTACCCACTTCCTGACACCCCCTATAACCTGTCACTGTTTCTCATAACTTTCCTTCTATGTAACCCCCTGAAAAACAGTGGCAATAAAATGCCTTGCTTGGGGTGATATGATTATAAAAAAAAAATCGAAAAAGAAACATTGCTGCCATGCCTCTTATGGAGCAACCCAATATCTTTTTCCGGCTATCACAGAGTTTATATTCATTTAAGCGGCCCTGTAAGCGATTATTTTTCACCCAACCTCTTCTTTCTCATAAACGAAACGTCGCCAGCCTCGCATTACTCGATTGCTTTTCTCATGGAAAATGTTCTCACGTACTTCTTTGCTTAGTTCTACAAGTTCAGACTTTACAGCGACGATCTATCTTGCTATATACACATTGACCAACCAATGACATTCTCTTCATATTCCATTGACAAGGAAGAGGTTTTATTCAGAAAAAACTTCTTCCCACTAACCACTACTTTATGGAACGGACTCCCAAGGGAATGCTTCCCGATCTCTAAAATTCTAACCTTATTATGTCTAGCCTCAGAACTGACCTATCCCGCGTATCATCATAATCTGCATTTTGACATGTAATGGTTAAAAAGTTTGTCTCACTAGATCAATTACGGCTGAGTACTGAGTTCGTCCTCACTGGGTGTTCCTTACTTTTGGCCTTGTGTTGCTTTTATGCTACACTTAGGAAATCAATAGGACTCTTCGACCAGGTGTAGTGGTTAACGTTTGTCTCGCTAGATTAATTACGCTGAGTAATGAGTTCGATCTTAAGTGGGTGCTTTTCACTTTCGGCCTTATTCCGCATCTAAACTGCACTTAGAAAATCATTAGTGCACTTCGATCTGATGTAATGGTTAACAAGTCTAGCTAGATTAATTACGGATGAATAGCGAGTTCGATCCTCATTGAGAACCTACATTTTCGGCTTGGTGCTACATTAAAATTATGCTTAGTAAATCACTATCATAATTTGCAATTAACTCACTTTTACGTCCATACAACAGCCTCATTTAGTAACCCTCTACCTTGAGTGATTCTTAGGCCTATTTTAAGAATTGAGTTCAGTGTTTGAATGTTTGTTTGTTTTTGTTTTTTTTACATTTCTAAAGACAACACATATAAACAAGTCTTACCTACAGGGTTTTTTTTATATCGTCCCCAAGTTTTTAAGTTAGTAATAATTCTTAGTTATCAACTTGTTTCTTTTGCTCCCTCTAGCTACTCTCCTGACTCAGAGAGGGTGTATAGCACGCGATGTGGAGTAGTTATAGTTCAGACAGAACGTCGAGGGACTATCAGAATTTCAGAATTCCGAGGTGACTAACGTCGGGTTAAGTAACGTGCGGCGCATTGTACTGGATTACGTTGTACCAGCAACAAAGAACGGGCTCTTATTTGAAAGTTAACCTTCTACAGCGCCAACGTCTACCATACGTGGTTAAACATTTGCCAATGTTTTGGTGTTGGCGGTAAACCTGATTCTTAGGGCGGGCTGGCTGGCTTTTGTCTAATTTTTTCAAGCCTAAAGTGCAACGTGTCTGTTTATAAAGAACAGATACATTGCGTTGTTCTTGATGATACAAGGTTGGAGGCAAAACTTGATTACATTCTAAGACGGGCGTTGCATCGCAGAAGATGTTGCACTCAAATTCTTATTTGTTTTTTAAATTATTGTCGATTTTCGAATATTTGTATGACGCAAGTAGATGAAAGTTTGCTTTGTGCTGACGGCGTCAACAAGATGGCGAATTGAAATATCTTCACGACTTCACAATATACTTGTAAAGCCGTATTCTTGTTCGAGGGTGTTTGAATAGAATTAGTGCAAAGAGAAGAGGGTGGGAAAAAGGAGGGAAGAAGAAAGTGGAAGGAAGACAGAGGGAGAGAGGGGAGAGAAAAAGGAGGGAAGAAGAAAGTGGAAGGAAGACAGAGGGAGAGAGGGGAGAGAAAAAGGAGGGAAGAAGAAAGTGAAAGGAAGACAGAGGGAGAGAGGGGTGAGAAAAAGGAGGGAAGAAGAAAGTGGAAGGAAGACAGAGGGAGAGAGGGGAGAGAAAAAGAAGGGAAGAAGAAAGTGGAAGGAAGACAGAGGGAGAGAGGGGAGAGAAAAAGGAGGGAAGAAGAAAGTGGAAGGAAGACAGAGGGAGAGAGGGGAGAGAAAAAGGAGGGAAGAAGAAAGTGGAAGGAAGAGGGAGAGAAAGTGGGAAAAAGGAGGGAAGAAGAAAGTGGAAGGAAGAGGGAGAGAGGGGAGAGAAAAAGGAGGGAAGAAGAAAGTGGAAGAAAGACAGAGGGAGAGAGGGGAGAGAAAAAGGAGGGAAGAAGAAAGTGGAAGGAAGACAGAGGGAGATAGGGAGAGAGGGAAACAAAGAAGAAAGTTGCTGGGAAAAGCTAAGAGGCAATGGTTTTGAAGAAAGAAAGACAGAAAGAAAGAAAGAAAGAAACAAACAAACAAACAAACAAAGAAGCAAGAAACAAAGAAAGAAAAGTGATATAAAAAGGAAGAGTGTAGAAGAAAGGGAGAGAATAGTCTCTGGGAAGAAAATTGCAGTGAAATACAAGCTTGGAGAAGTGAGTTGGGCGGGAGAAAGAAAGAAAGAAAGAAAAAAAGAAAGAAAGAAAGAAAGAAAGAAAAGGGGAAAATAGAGATATAAGAGAAGGCTAAGGGAAGAAAGAGGAGGCATGTAAGAATATTAATAATATCCAGGTGAATAAAGAATGAAGAAAATACTTACAATGTTCAAAACATTAATTTAAAACAGTGCTCAATACAGAAATAGAGCAATTAATATTTTTATTATTATGCATTTTGTTTCGACATCGAATTTTGTAGTAAATTATAATTTGTATATGTTCTAAAGTATAACTATATATATATATATATATATATATATATATATATTATAAAAGTATAACTTATATATATATATATAACTATAACTTATATATAAGTATAACTTATATATATATTATTAAAGTGTATATATATATATATATATATATATATATATAGGAAAAACTACTAAAAAGTTGTAAGTTTAAAAATTTATTTTTTTGACAGTATTTATTTATTTCTATTATTATATATATATAATTGATATTTCATACCGGCCTCGGCCTTTCATCAGAAACAAATGATTTTAAAATTGAAACAAGAAGCGTCCGTCGAGAGATGTTTACATCACGTGACGTAGAAAGCGATAGAGTTTTTTTATATTTGTAAACGATTATCCTAAGTCGATGGCACGACTCGGAATTTCATGCACTACGTTGTCATCACGTGCACATTATAAACTGACCGTTTAAGAGATTTTAATTTAAGTTATCTCGATGTTCATAGAAGTTTAATGTTAGGTTACTAACTTCTTAATTTATCAAGAGAAAAATTTAAATAGACAAAAATTACATAAAGATAAAAAAAGTTTAAAAATACAAAAACATGGGGTGATGTAATTAAAGGAAGTAATTCATACGTAATATTAAAGATAAATATTCAGTGGGTGAAAAGTAAGCTACGTTAATCTGGATCTAAGTATCTGAGTAAGTGTTTTTTCTATGGCGGAATGTAGTCACAAGTTAACTTTTCTTGTGAAAATAAATAAAGTATTAACCAAAAAAGTAATAAAAAAAGAAAAAGTGAAATATATATATATTATAATAAACACTGTTCTTCATTCATTTGTATATATATATATATATATATATATATATATATATATATAGTCATCTGCAGACTATATATATATGAATGAACAGAATGAGTAAAGAAGGCATATATATATATATATATATATATATATATATATATATATAGTGTATCGAGGTAGCAAATAATTTTCTAAACATAGTTTAGCGTTGCCTAGCGGAGTTTTATGTCAGCACAAAATAAAATCGTCGGTGATGGTGGATGTTATTGTATTACCGTCTAAATAACCTCTTTGAAGATGGCTCATGTGTGCTGAAAGCTTAGAACCAAATTAATAATAAATTATCCAAATTTTGCAGAATTTTTGTCTTTATTTTTAACTGAAATTAAAGCCAAAATACGACGTTTAGAACGGCTCATGATTAAACATAATAGACATTCATTGTCTATTATATTTAGCAGTATATATATATATATATATATATATATATATATATATATGCCTTCTTTACTTCTTCTATATATATATATATATATATAGAATAAGTAAAGAAGGCATATATATATATATATAAGACATAACACATACTATATATATATATATATATATATACATATACATATATATATATTGTATGTGTTATGCTATATATATATATATATATATATATATCCGTTTTTTACTCATTCTATATATATATATATATATATATGCCTTCTGTTATGCTCAGGGATTTCTGTTTTTTCTCATGTGTCAATACAAGATACTCAATAGTAGCTACATTAATATATATGTCGCAGTAATCTTAAAAGACGTATGTATATAAATAATTTGCTGTCATTTTTATCCGTAAGGGCATACGCGTATATAAATAATCTTGTCTTGAATTATATTCCGGCCTACTGCTTAACGACCACTACTAAGAGTTTTATACGTGTAGCATCACATATGAAATCATTGATAGTGGCCGGTCAACTGCAAATTCGAATACATTCTACATCTTCTATTTTCGGTGCCCCTTTAGGGTGTGGTCGATCATGGCCCTGCACAACTTCCTGTCCTCTATAGCACTTAATAAATATTTTTGTTATTTCTCAAAAAAATTGTCCTGCCATCGATTTACTCAAACTCGTTAGGTTATGTAACTCATGCACTGAATCTGCCATGTCAGTGTCAAATTTTCAAAGCCCTCTTTCCTCATCATGTTTCGTTGAAATTTCAACTGTCACTACATCATTTTGTAGAAACACATTTCTATAGAAGTACAAGTCTCTTCTTCATCCTTGAGGAGATTGTCCAGCATTCCCTGCCATAATAGGCCTTCGGATTTCGGTGTCGTATTTTTGTCCTCTGTTAAAACACTTCATAGATAGTTAATTTTTTGTACTTGATTCCTTTTAGGATTATCAATCTGTAATTCATATATTTGGAAGTCATCTTTCGTTATCCCAATAGCTCTTCGGATTTCGGTGTCATATTTTCTGTTCTCTGTTAAAACACTTCGTAATATTTAAATTTTTGTACTTGCTACTTTATGGGAGTATTAATTTGTAATTCGTATGTTTGGAAGACATCTTACGTTATCCCAATGGGCCCTTCGGATTTCGGTGTCGTATTTTCTGTTCTCTGTTAAAACACTTCGTAATATTTAAATTTTCATACGTGTGATTTTGGTATCTTCAATTCGTAATTTGCATGTTGGGTCATTTATTTTACTGACAAGCAGGCATTCTCTCTTCTTGCAATTGATGCTTAGTCCTTTCTTCTTGCTTTCTCTATTGCTTTCTGTACAAGTTATTATTAACCAGCGCTTCCTTTTAAATTCTCCCAAACGACATTGAATGGTTTCGCAAAACCTAAAATTAACAAAGAAAACATTATTATCATTTGGAATGAGTTATATATCTTTTGTTCAACTATTATAATAATACATTACAAAAAAAATTAAAAGGTTTATTCTAAAATCGGACATTATTTCCAAACTATCTGTTATTATAACAGCAGCTAACAAGGAGAAGTGGCCCTATACGCCGCTGGTGAGTCTACATGATTGTGAGAATTAATTAAAACAATTGATTTAGTTTTCTTTTATTTCACCATACGGTCAGCTTTTTTTTTTATCATATCACCCCGAGTAAGGCGATAACGCCACTGATATGCAGGGGGCTACGTAAGAGTGAAAAGATTGGAAAAGAGAAAGCCGGAAACCACATCCTGAACAGGGAACAAGGGATGAGCCTCTTCACCTGCCCAGTAGACGTGGGTGGGGTATGAACCGGGCGATAGTTTAGTCTATCTACTCCAACTGAAAAAAAGGAAAAAGAAAAAAGGAGTGAAAAGATTGGGAAACAGAAAGCCGGAAACCGCATCCTAAACAGGAAACAAGGGATGAGCCTCTTCTCCTGTTCAATAGACGTGGGTTGAGTGTAAACCGGGCGATAGTTTAGTCTATCTACTCCAATTTTTGCCAATTTAAAAAACAAAACCAAACATTCAATTACGCAGGGGAAGTTTAAAATTAAGCAAGAGAAAAAAATGACTTTTGAGATATTTTATAGAAAGTTGCAAACCATCCCAGACACGTTACTGCCAGTAAGCTAAAAAATAATTTTTAACTTTTTGGTCAGTCCACGTGATACAGAGTGAGGGTCGGTTGTCAACTGTAGCCAGTGACCGATAGTCAAAGAAAGCTACACTTAATTTCATGGAACGGCATTGGTAAAAAAGCAATAAAATGAATAACACCTCTAATAATTTATATCGAAATCAAAAACTCAAGGACCAAAATACTTTACAATAGTAACTTGCAAAATACTAGCAATGACAAAAACTAAAACATTTCAAAAATTAAAACAAAAAAATAAATCAATAAAAAGGACAGACAAAAAGACATTCAAACCAACTTAGAAGCAGATAACAAACTAGACTCACTGAAGTTACAGTGGATGACGGAAGAGATTCTAGATATGATGCAAAGGAGGCAGAAAATTATATCAAGACATGGAACAGAGTACAGGGAACTACCCAAGGAAATAAGAAGAAAATGTAGACAGGCCAAAGAGAAATGGCTCAATGACGAATGTGCAGAAGTAGAGAGATTGAGCAGGAATAATAAAGCAGACATGCATAAGGAAATAAAAGAACTGACAGGACTAAAAACCTGCTCTTCAGCAGGATGTCTAAAATCTAAGGATGGAACAATCATTTTGGTAAAAGTGGAAATACTCCAACGATGGGAAGAATATATAAAAGATCTTTTCCACGACAAGAGAGAGAGAAACCAATATTACGCAAAGATGAGGACGGACCGGAAATATTAAAGTCTGAAGTGGAACCTGTAGTAGCCAAACTGAATAGAAACAAAGCAGCGGGACCAGACGGCATAGTCATAGAGTTTCTGATAGCCCTGAAAGAATTTGGTATATGAAAAATTCCTGAAATAATAAATGAAATATATAATAGTGGGGTTATACCAGATGATCTCAGCAAGACTATCTTCATAGCACTACCTAAGAAGCCAGAAGCAAACGAGTGCGATCTCCACAGAACCATCAGTTTGATGAGCCATATAATAAAACTGATCGTCCGAATCCTGATGAATAGAGCGAGAAGCAGAATCAGGACGGAAATAGGACAAGAACAGTGTGGTTTCGTTAAAGACACGGGAACAAAGAATGCCATATTTATGATTAGAATCCTCTCCGAAAGGGCAATACAAATGAAGAAGGACTTATACCTGTGCTTTATTGATTATGCAAAGGCGTTTAACAAAATACGTCACCAAGAACTGATGGAGATGCTTGGCAGCCTTGACATATTTGGAAAAGACTTGAGAGTAATAAAGAATCTTCACTGGCAGCAAACCGCTTGCATACGGACATGCAAAGAATTGAGTAGGTATACAAACATAGAAAGGGGCGTAAGTCAAGGATGTGTCTTTTCACCGGATCTGTTCAACCTGTGCAGCGAAAATATTTTAAAGACCCTAGAAGTTTTGCCTGGATTTATCATCGGAGGCCACAATTTAAACAATCTAAGGTATGCAGATGATACAGTGCTGATAGCAGACACAGAAAGGAAACTACAAAACCTCCTACAGAAGGGAGCAGAAGAAAGGAACAAGAAAGGAACAAGAAAGGACTAGAAATAAACTGCACGAAAACCGAATGCATGGTCATCAGTGAAAAGGGCAGCCCAATATGCCAAATACAGGTCGGGGAATACCAGAATCAAGCAGGTACAAAAATTAAAATACCTGGGAAGTGTTATAACAGAAGACTGAAAGTGCTACACAGAGATCCGAAGGCGAATTGGCATGGCGAAGGAAGCATTCCAGAAGTTGAGTAAAGTATTAAGAAACAGGAGAATTTCGCTAGAAACAAAGAAGAGAGTACTGGATTGCTACGTGCTGTCTGTCCTTCAATATGGCAGTGAATGCTGGACAATACCATCAAAGATGGAAAAACTTAAAGCAACTGAAAAGTTGTTCTACAGAAGGATGCTGCGAATATCATGGATCGAGCATGTGAGCAATGTTGAGGTCTTGGAAATGATGGCAACAAAAAGGAAATTAATACTGAGCATCACGAAGCGGCAGCTGAAGTTCCTGGGACACGCAATGAGGAAGGAGGGCTTGGAGAATCTGATACTAACAGGCCAGATAGAGGGAAAAAGAGACAGGGGAAAGCAACGGATAACATATTTGAAGGACCTAATGAGGTGGATAAGGGAACGAGGATTGCATGGTGTAACAGGAGAAGGCGTGCTCAGAGCCACCAGGGATAGGGAAACGTGGAAGGCCATGATCGCCTATGTCCTAAAGAGACAGGGCACATAGAAGAAGAAGAAGTTACAGGGTGTAATCGATTTCTATTTTTCCCTAATATTATGTCATTTACAGTGGTGTGCAGTAATATGAATCTATTTTCGGGGTGTATAATGAAATATGTTTAGCTGTAGAAAGTACTGTTTCATTCGTGATTACATGAGATTTTTATCATGCGAAAACACTATACTCTCGAATGTCGATTAGTTGTCCTACGGCTCCAAAGAAGCGTACGTAAATTGTAACGCTGCACGAACATACTGTCAAGCCTTACAGAGAAAACACGGATATTGTTGATGTCAGCCTTTCAACTGTCAATCGTATCATCAAGACAAAGAAACAAACTAGATCCATCAGTACAACCCGTAAAGGAAAAGGCGGTAGAAAAGGGAAAACAACGGCAAGAGACAACGTTAATACTGCACAATAACATGTGTATTAAATAAATTTATAATTTTTTAATAATTACCTATATTGCAGTCTCATCAATGAAAGAATGGAGAAAATTTAGGGTGATTCGGACAAGTTCATTTTTGCTTCCCTGTCTTGTAAAATTTTGCAAAGTAATAATAACAAAAGAACCATTCTATTTTCATTTACAATTATTCACTTGGCAATAAATACTAACAAATAGTATGAAATACATCATTTTTTTTAAACGCTGGGGTGGCCTAATAATTATGGCCTGTAGTGTATGTTTTTAATTCTCTCTTCTCCAATTATAATATATTACGGAAATAGAACTGACAAAAAGAAAAATAATCATTTCAATGCAAGCAAGGCAGGACCACCACAAAATGGCAGCAGGTAACAGTGAAAGAAAAACCCGGATATAAGGGTTTTCGAAGAAAAGATAAAAGTTGAATGGGATTCATGGAGGTAGAAGATGGCAATTCACGTTTCATTTAAACTTTTGTAGATTGTAGCTATCGGGGAAGCAAGTAAACGGGTGACAGTTCCACAAATGTGGAGGGCGAGAAATAGAAACTGTTAGTGTAGAAGTGTAGGTTACATTTAACTATTTCAATTGTGAAAGAGCGTGACCTAGATGCCAAACTAGTCGCAAGCTTAAATTCACGTGGTCGGGGCACCAGGGGGAAAAGCTCGTCAGAACAGTCGCCATGGAAATATTTGTAGAAAAGACAGAAGGAAGCCACTTCACGTCGGTGAGAAAGGGACTGAATTCGAGATGCCAAGTCGGGACCAATTACAATGCAGATCCTTCTTTGGATTGTGTCGCGAACCTCGATATGAATAGCAGAAACATCAGACCAGGTAAGGCAACAGTATTCAATGCACGAGCGAATGTTAGATTTATAAATGTGCAAGATGGATTCTGAAGAGTAAAATCTTTCTGGCCAGAAACATTGACCCAACCTTTTCAGCAGCGGACGTGGGTAGAGATAAATTGCCGAATGGTATGCAAGCGAAATTAATTTTGCAAAGAGAACCACAATTAATGTTCTGGTGCGTTTAAGAAAATACTTAATAAAGGACCAAGTAAAAGTTGTTAATTGCTATGCAAGACTTGAGTTGAAAGGAATTCAAATAACGAATCATTTCAAAGAAAATAGGAAGGCCATTCCTATAAAATGCGAAAAAAACAACCTATTCATTATTGAGAAAAACGTTTCTGCAAACCGTTAGCAAATTTGACGTGGTTTTCTAAACGTAACTTAGGTGTGGCACATGGCCGAGAGTAGAGAGTATTCAGTGAGGATAGAACTCGTTAATCAGTCGAGACAAGCTTGCTAACCATTGCACATCGTCGAAGTGGCCTATGTAGTTTCCTAAACATTACTTTTATATGACACAAGGCGGAAAGTATTGAGCCCGCAGTGAAGATCCAACTCATTACTTGGTCGTATTTGAACTATCTAGACAATGGGCGTTGTGGTGCAGTGGATATTGGCTCGGAACGAGAAATCAGAGAGCCGAGTTCCAATCCTAGTAGAATTACTTGCATTCACTTATGTGCAAATACCCTTGGGAAAGGTATTAATCCGTCTTTTCTCCTTCGAGCCAAATAGCAGGACAGATTAGGTCCTATAGCGTTGTTTGGCAACCAGTCTACTTCAAAAAGTAATAGCAACCTACTGTAAGAAAATATTCTGCCTAGTCAGTCATGAATCGAAGGAGATATGATCGCCCATCCGTGTATCATATATGCAATTTAACTTACTAACTAATAAATAGCAAGACAGATTGGGTCCTATAGCCTTGGTTGGCAACCAGTCTATCGCTGAAAGTAATGGCAATCTTCTGCGGGAAAATCTTCCTAGTCACTCATCTTTTGCCAACTCATCTGCACATTGCTAGTCAGGGAAGGATAACTCTCGTTTCCGTTGTCCTCGTGTTTATCCCTTGTATTATTGCATGCATTCACTTACACACAAATATGTTTGTGAAAGGTATTTAATTCGTCTCTTCTCCCTCCAGTTATAGGTTAAATAATAGGACAGATTAAGTTCTATAACCTTGGCTGGCAACCAATCTACAGCAGAAAGTATTGGCAACCTAGTGCGAGATAATTTTCTGCCCAGTCAGTCATGTTTCTTTCAAGACATATTCGCCCAAGCGTGTACCACGTACGGCAATCAACTGACTGAGACAAGCATGCTAACCACTAGACAAAGTCGTGCGCTAATGATTTTCTAAGCATAGCATAGATTTGGCACAAGGCCGAACGTATAGGCCACTTAGAGAGTATCGTAATCAATACTCAGTTATAATTGATCTAGCGTATCAGGGTTGCTATCCATTGCACAAGGTCGAAAGGCCTTACAGAAATTTCCTAAACGTAACTTAGGGGGAAATACAAGGAGGAAAGTATGAAGCACCCAGTTAGGATCGGACTCATTACTCGGTCGTATTGTCGTATATATATATATATATAACTTAAAAATTAAAAGTTATTTAACTAAAATAAATGACCAACACAATACTGAATTGTTTTTCTTAACTAAAATATACCTAAGTATACCATAATTATATAATTCTAATTCTAACGTAAATATTCCAGCCCCTTTACTCACGAAGTAGTAACAAATCTACTTTTAAAAATATCTAAAATCCAACCTGCTGTTAAAAATTATATAAATAATGGGTAGACACCCATTTAAATAATCTATGGTCCCACTATATATCTTAGCCAGACAAAATTAAAAAGTGACATGTCTAGACACCAGGCCATCCTGCTTCCTTTCGCGACCTAGATCTTAAAACTCCATAGTTACCTAACTCTCATGTTTGATTGAACAATATTGAAACACCTAAAAACATATTCTGCAACTACTACTCTTTCATTCTCCAAATAACTATGAATTCATTTTATATTTTCAAAATAAATAATTTTCACTATTTATTTTAAAATCTCACCTAAAGAAGAACAATATTGTTCTGAAATATGAAAATTTTTGTGTAGTGATATAATCCTTTCATAAATCATTGCAATAACAAAATTACAATATTAAGCTCTACTCTGTATCGAGCACTCTACGAAAGTAAATGTTTGAATAGTGTGTTTTAATCAGACGTATTTTTTCATATAATATAAAACTTCAGATAAAACTTCAGAGGCGGAAATAGCCATTTGTGGTACAGTGGATATCGGCTCGGAACGAGAAATCGGAGAGCCGAGATCGAATTCCAGTTGAATCCATTGTATTCACTTATGCACAAATACCCTTGGGAAAGGTATTAATCCGTCTCTTCCTTCTAGTTATGGGTTAAATAGCAGGACAGATTGGGTTCTATAGCCTTGGTCGGCAACCAGTCTACCGCAGAAAGCAATGGCAACCTACTGCGGGATAATCTTCTGCCCAGTCAGTCATGTCTCTTTCGAGACAGGATCGCCCAAGCGCGTATCACGTATGGCACTTAATTGATTGATTGTCAACCTCGTTGAAACAATGAATGAGGAAAACAGTCTAAAGTCCCAGTAAAAGAAGGGATGGGGGGGATACTGGTTTTTATAGGGTTAAGCTAGCGGAATCTTAGTCATTTATTCTATGGTAGTGGGAGGTATGTGGCTTGACCAGTGGGTTAGTAGTGGTAGATAGGGGAAAGGGTCACTGATTAGCCAAATTAAAAAAAAACTTGTGGTCACTAATTGGAAGAATAAGATAATTATTGTAATTTATATTTATTTCTATGGCGACACATACTAATGATCTCTTTACGCTTATTCAAAAGTACATTCTAATATTGAAATTTCAAAATTTAATTTTTTTTTTTGTTAAACATAGTTTACAACTGTTTCTCTGTGGATTTAGGTTGTTTTCTTTTAATTCTCAGTATTTTCGAGGAAGGGCTGTTTGATACCTTTTTTTTTAATCATATCACCCCAAAGCAAGGCGAAAACGCCACTGATGCGCAGGGGGCTATGTGAGAGTGAAAAGATTGGAAAAGAGAAAGCCGGAAACCACATTCTAAACAGGAAACAAGGGATGAGCCTCATAAATTAGGGTTAGTGAAGGAGTGGATGTGCGTTGTGTTACAGTGGATATCGGCTCGGAAGGAGAAACCGGGGAGCCGAGTTCAAATTCCAGTTGAATCCATTGTATTCACTTACGCGCAAATACCCTTGGGAAAAGTATTAATCCGTCTCTTCCTTCCAGTTATGGGTTAAATAGCAGAACAACCTTATCCCGGATTATTTAGTAATCCTATCCTGGGTTTGTACCGCCGCTCTATATATAAAGCTTATATTATTATTACTAGTGTGAAGTTTTTTGGTGTGACGGCCTGTGAATAAACTTAGAAATAATAATATTAGACCTGATTATGGTTATAACATCCGAAACATTATAATGTTGGCTACTCTACAATAAAACCATATTTTGTTGTTTCTTAAGTACTCTTTCTTTATCTCACATTGTCGGAATTTATTTTCCATGTCCGTTAATATATATATATATATATATATATATATATGATTTTTATAATCATATCGCCGCAAGCAAGGCATTTTATTGCCACTGTTTTGCAGGAGGTTACATAGGAGGAAAGTTATGAGAAAGAGTGACAGGTTATGGGGGGTGTCAGGAAGTGGATAAGAGAAGGATGAGAATACTGATGAAAGTGGAATGGACGGAGAAAGGAGCATGAGAAAGAGGATGCGGGTCAGTGAGATGGGAGATGACTATTGACTTTACATTTAAATTCTTGGAGATTATAGCTGTCGGGAAAGCAAGTAAATCGAAGGGAATACCACAGGCGGGAAGTACGAGAAAAGAAGCTGAATGAATATATATATATATATATATATATATATATATATATATATATATTCATTTATATATGAATATAAACATGTTACGGAAATTAACGAATTTTAACGAAACTTGGTTACAAGCAACCGACAATTGTAATAAATTATTTTGAACATTATTTTTACCGATACTCGTATTTAAGTAGATATTCTGTTTTTAATTAAACAGGATTTTATATTTATACCTACCGGCCTGATTATTTACGATAAATTTTTATTACGAAAATGTGTGCTACCCAGCAGGATTCGAAACTGCGACCACTATTACATAGGGGAATACCATTTGATCTGGTAACGTCTTGACCACTCGACCGTGAATAGCCTCTTGATCAGACGAGGTTTTTATCATGCTTATATAACACAATCTTCGATTTACCGTAAACAAAAATCGAATCCTGCTGGATAGTACACATGTTCGTAATAAAAATTTATCGTAAAATAATCAGGCCGGTAGATATAAATATAAAAATACTGTTTAATTAAAAACAGAATATCTACTTAAATACAAGTATAGGTACAAATAATGTTCAAAATAATTCATTACATATATGAATATATATATATGAATATATATATATATATATATATATAATATATATACATATAATTAATATATATATATATATATATATATAAATGAATATATATATATATATATATATATATAAATATATAATGAACATATATATATATATATATATATATATATATATATATATATATATATATATATATATAAATTAAAAAAGGATTAATTCAGTGATGTTGAATGACCATTTCGATGTAAAAATCCCCACGGGGGATAACGCATCACCTCAGCAACCGAAAAATCATTTCAGAAACTGGAGAAAAATCAGTCTAATTTTCCTTTTTAAATTGATTTGCAAAGAAATTAAAAAAGAAAATAAAAAGAAAAAGAAAGAAAAAGATAAAACAAAATAAAAACAAATAAACAAGAAAAGAAAAAATTGACATCGTCTGGGTTCACAAAAAAAGAAAACAGAATTGTAACTTAAAAATTAACAGACGGCGTGTTGAAATTGATGTAAGGTTAAGCAACACGGAAAAAAGGCGGGAGATAAGAAAGAAAAAGGAAGGAAGGGAGGGGAAAAAGAAAAGAAAAGAAAGAATTTTTTTTTATATATTACAGACGCTGGACATATTCAAAAACCTAACTTCCCAAAAACGTTGAAGTATTAGAAAAAGGCCTTTACTAAAAAGGCATAATTATTTCTAAAAGGAATAAAAAGATATAGGATTCAAAATAATTTTTTGTTTTTTTTTTAAATTAGGTCATTTGATTTAAACTAAACAAAGACATCGCTCGGTAAAAAAAAAAAAAATTCATTTACGATTATACATACATATAGAAGTACACACATACATACATACACATACACACACACAAATCTTCGATTATGAATATATATATATATATATAATATAATATAATATAATTTAACGTTTACTATATTGAGAAAGTGCGTTATTGGAGACTTGGGAATCAAGGAATCAACACTGTATTATAACTTATGTTTCGCGGTCTTCATTCCAGCCATCAGAGAATTAGAGAAAGGAGAAACCTGACATTCTCTTACACTCTCCCCAAATAAATTTTAAAGGTTGTAAAAATGTATGAGAAAATAATATATTTAACACATTTATTAATATTAATGAGATATGTACACCTGTGAAAGCTTTTCATAATCAGTGTTAATCAACGTATGAAAGACAGATTGCCAAGATGAAGTAGAAATATTATATTGCATGAAATGCTAGGTTTACTATTAAGAAGGTCTGTTCACTGTGCCGTGCTAGACATTTTTTTAAAATCGTATCACCCCGAGCAAGGCGGTAATGCCACTGATGTGCAGGGGGCTACGTAATAGTGAAAAGATTGGAAAAGAGAATGCCAGAAACCACATACTAAACAGGGAACAAGTGATGAGCCTCTTAACCTGTTCAATAGACGTGGGTGGAGTGTGAACCGGGTGATAGATAGATCTATCTACTCCAATTTTTCGCCAGATTGTATTGTCTAACTTTTGAATAGTGAGAACAGGATCTATCGCTTCCTATTTGACTCTCGCTTAAACTTAATATATGTCTACTCTTTTTATTCTAGCGTAAATTAGACCTGTGTCTGTTTTTTGTACACTAGTGTAAATCGAATCTATGTCTATCTTGTGACTAGTGTAAATCCGACTCAGCCTACCTCTTTTGGCTCTAAGGTAAACCGGGCCAAGTTCTACCTTCTCTCTCTCTAATATAAAACGAACCTATATATACTTTTTTTTTTACTCGTGTGAATCGGATGTATGCCTACTTTTTGGGTTCCACTGTTTATTGAAACTATGTATACCTTTTGGGCTCTAGTATAAACCGGACTTGTCTAACTTTTGGACACTAGTGTTATCCGGATCTATATGTATCTTTTTATTCTACAGTAACCAATACCTTTTTGGCTTTAGTGTAAACTGTGTCTATATCTACCTTACTGGCTTTAGTATTATCCGGACCGATGCTTAGTATTTAACTCTAGGTTTAACCGGGCATTTGTCTAACATTTATTCCGTGGAAATTAAATCTTTGTCTTCCCTTTTGACACTTTTGTAATCCGGACCTATGTATACACTTGAGTTATCCGGACATATGCCTACCTTTTTTATTATATGCCTACCTTTTTTATTGTATGCCTACCTTTTTTATTCTATGCCTACCTTTTTTATTATATGCCTACCTTTTTTATTCTAGTGTAAATCGGGTGTGCGTTGTGGTGCAGTGGATATGAACTCGGAACGACAAATCGGAAATCCGAGTTCGAATTCCAGTTGAATTCCTTGCATTCGCGCAAATACCCATGGGAAAGGTATGAATCCGTCACTTCCCTCCATTTATGGGTTAAATAACAAGATAGATTGTGTTCTATAACCTTAGCTGGAAGCCAGTCTACAACAGAAAGCAATGGCAACCGATTGAGGGATAACCTTCTGCTCAGTCAGTCATGTCCCTTTCGAGAGATGATCGCCCAATTGTTTCACACGTATGGCACTTAACTGACCGAAATCGGACCTATTTGAACTGTAGTCTAAACTAGAACCTTTTGAACTCTAGTGTAAACGGGAAATATGTCCGTCTTTTAGACTCTAGTGTTATCCAGATTTTTATTCTAGTGGAACCCAGATCTTTTGGACTCTAGTGTAAACTGTATTTATATCTGTCTTTTCGGCTTTAGTATTATTTGGATCCATGTCAACTCAAGTGTAAATCGGACCTATGTCTACATTTTGAACTCTAGTGTTAACTGAAACTATGCCTATCTTTCGCCTTTAGTATTATCTGAATTTATACATGCCTTTTTGACTCTACTAGCAGTATAGTCCGGCGTTGCTCGGGTGTAATGAAAGCTTTAAAAATAATCAATGGTCCTGGAGCTCAGGCTCAGCCTAAAGAATATTTGAAATAATATAATAATTGCGACAATTTACCAATCGCACCTAGTATATATATATATATATATATATATATATATATATATATATACTAGCAGTATAGCCCGGCGTTGCTCGGGTGTAATGAAAGCTTTAAAAATAATCTATGGTCCTGGAGCTCAGACTCTTTGCAAGTTGGCACGAAAGACTAAAAAGCAATAGTTGTTTCCAGTTAAAGCGAAACCGTAGACTGAAAGAAAAATGAATGAATGTAAGTCAGATTTTGATTTCCTGGTATCGATATCAAATAAGTTTTTCGTCGTAAATTGAATTTTGAAGTCTAAATAAGTCCTCTGAGTAAATGGTATCATGGCTGAGACTAAGAACTACAATTATACCTACTTAGAGCCAAACCCGAAGCAAAAACTAAAATAAAACGGCTGAAAAAAAATACAGACATACAGGCAGATAAACAAGCACACACACACAAACATCTTGCCTTTTATATAGATAGTTCTGCAATTTTATAAGAACTGCAACCTTGAAACTTCTGAATATCGTTTCTTATGTCATTGTCTTTGAGTGTATCAAATTTGATTAAAATCGGACCACTCCTTCTATAACCCGGATTTTTCGATTATCGATTTTCGATATTTATCGGGGGTACGTCGACACAAAACCTAGCTAAGAACACTCGCAGACGCTTATAGTACAACTGTGTAAATTTTCAAGAATATCTGTTCAGCCGTTTCGGAGTCTATAGGTGACGGACACAGACACACACAGACACACATGCACAAATGCACACACACAGACAAAGTTCCATTTATAAATAAGTTTAGATTCTTAACAGGGCCTATGGCTATCTTTTTGTCCAGCGTTAATCTGTTCTTTGCCATCTCTTTTTACTTTAGAGTAAACCGGATCTCTGTCTACCTCTTAATTCTACTGTAAACTGGATCTATGCCTGTTTTTTTTTTTTAATCAAATGTAATTAACGCACAAATACCCTTGGGAAAGGTAATAATCCGTCTCTTCCCCCCATTCATGGGTTAAATAGCAGGACAGATTGGCTTGCAACCAGCCTACCGCAGAAGCAATGGCAACCTACTGCGGTATAATCTTCTGCCCAGTCAGTCATGTTCCTTTCGAGACATGATTGTCCAAAACCTGTATCACGTATGACACTTGACTGTCGGCTGGATGTGCGTTGTGGTACAGTGGATATTGACTCGGAACGACAAATCGGGGAGCCGAGTTCAATTCCTTGTATTCACTTAAACACAAATACGCTTGGGAAAGGTATTAATCCGTCTGTTCTCTTCAGTATTGGTCAAATAATAGGACAGATTGGGTTCTATAGACTTGATTGGCAACCAGTCTACCGCAGAAAGCAATGGCAATCTACTACGGGATAATCTTTTGCCCAGTCAGTCATATATCTTTCGAGACATGATCGCCCAAAGCGTGTACTACGTATAGCACTTAACTGGCTGTAATTAAGAAGTACATCTGCCTTTTGTACATTAATGTAAAACAAACCTTGTCTATCTTATGACTCTATTATAAAATCGAACCCATCTTATGACATTAGTGTAAATCGGACCCATCTTATGACACAAGTGTAAATCGGACCTATCTTATGACACAAGTGTAAATCGGACCCATCTTATGAAACTAGTGTAAATCTGACCTATCTTATGACAATAGTGTAAATCGATCCCATCTTATGACACAAGTGTAAATCGGACCCATCTGAAGAAACTACTGTAAATCGGTCTTATCTTATGACATTAGTGTAAATCGGACCCATCTTATGACTCTAGTGTAAATCAGACATATTTCTACCTTTTGTCTTTAATGTGAAATTGACGTATATATCTTTTTACTCCATTGCAAATCGGACCTGTGTCTGTTTTTTAGCCTTTAGTATAAACCAGAATTATGTCTATTTTTTGGGCTCTAATTTAAACCGAACCTATATCTAACTATTGGACTCTAGTATTTTTCCCACCTAAGTCTGCCTTATGGGCTGCAGCGTATGCTGAACTTTTCACCAACTTTTCGGCTTTAGTATTATCCGAACCTATTGCTAACTTTTTGACACGAGTTTAAATAAGATCTATGTCTACCTTTTGGGCTTTAGTGTAAACTTGGACTATTGCTACCTATTGTCCATTGTAAATTAGATCTTTGCCTACGGTTTTTACTCTAGTATAAACCGGACATATGTTACCCTTTTGTCAAATGTAAATTAGGTCCTTGCTTTTCCTTTTTACCCTAGTGTAAACCAAAACTATCTCTAATTTTTTGACTCTAGTATGAATCAGACCTCTGTTTACCTTTTTGCCTTTAGTGTAAACCGAACATATGTTTACCTTTTTGACTCTAGTGTAAACCGAACCGATGTCTACTTTTTTACTCGAGTGTAAACCGAACCTATGACTAACATTTTGACTCGAGTCAACTTTTTGACTCTAGTGTAAATCGAATCAAAGCCTAATTTTTTGATCCGAGTGTAAACTGAACCTATGTCTACCTTTTTGACTCTAGTGTAAACCAAACCTATGTCTAGCTTTTTGACTCTAGTGCAAATCAGATCTGTGTCTACCTTTTTGACTCTACTGTAAACCAAACCTGTGTCTACCTTTTTGACTCCAGTATAAATCAAATTTATGTCTATCTTTTTGACTCTAGTGTAAACCAAACCTATCTTTTCCGATTTGACTCTAGTGTAAATCGGACCTGTGTCTACGTTTTGGACTCTAGTGTAAAACGCACCTGTATCTACCTGTTTGACTGTAGTGTAAACCGAACCTATGGCTAAATTTTTGAATTTATTGTAAATCGAACGTATGCCTAATTTTTTGACTCTAGTGCAAAACAAAACTATGTCTACCTTTTTGATTCGAGTGTCTAGCGAACATTTGGCTAATCTTTTGGCTCTAGTGTAAATTAAACCTATGTCTAATTTTTTGACTCTAGTATAAACCGAACCTATGTCTACCTTTTTGACTCTAGTGTAAACCGAAACTACGGCTAACGTTTTGACTCGAGTGTAAATCAAACTCATGTCTACCTTTATGACTCTGCTGTAAACTAAACCTATGTCTACATTTTTTACTATAGTGTAAACCAAACCTATGTCTACATTTTTTACTATAGTGTAAACCAAACCTATGTCTACATTTTTTAATTAGTGTAAACCAAACCTATGTCTACATTTTTTACTATAGTGTAAACCAAACCTATGTCTACATTTTTTACTATAGTGTAAACCAAACCTATGTCTACCTTTCTGATTCTAGTGCAAATCGGACCTATATCTACATTTTTTAATCTAGTATAAACCGAACATACGTCTATCCTTTTGACTCTAGTGTAAATCGGATCTGTGTCTACCTTTTTGACTGTAGTGTAAACCGAACCTATGGCTAACTATTTTACTCTGGTGTATATGAAACCTATGCCTAATTTTTTGAATCCTGTGTAAATCGAACCAATGTTTACCATTTTGAATCTAGTGTAAATCAAAACTATGTCTACCTTTTTGACTCGTGTAAATCGGACCTGTGTCTACCTTTTTGAATCTAGTGTAAAATGAATCTACGTCTACCTTTTTGATTCTAGTGTAAATCAGACCTGTGTCTACCTTCGTGACTGTAGCGTAAACCAAACCTATGTCTACCTTTTTGACTCTAGTGTAAACCCAACATATGTCTAACTTCTTGATTCTAGTGTAAACTGAACCTATGCCTACTTTTTTGACTCCAGTGTAAACCCAACATATGTCTACGTTTTTGTCTCTAGTGAAAACCGAACCTATGTCTACCTTTTTTACTCTTGTGTAAATCGGACCTGTGTCTACCTTTTTGACTCTAATGTAAACCGAACCTATGACCAACTTTTTGACTCTAGTGTAAATCGGACATGTGTCTATCTTTTTGACTCTAATGTAAACCGAACCTATGACCAACTTTTTGACTCTAGTGTAAATCGGACATGTGTCTATCTTTTTGACTCTAATGTAAACCGAACCTATGACCAACTTTTTGACTCTAGTGTAAATTGAACCTACGCGTAATTTTTTGAATTGAGTATAAACCAAATTTATGTTTACCTTTTTGACTCTAGTGTAAACCGAACCTATGTCAAACTTTTTTGACTCGAGTGTAAACCGAACCTATAGCTAACTTTTTGACTCTAGTGTAAACCGAACCAATGTCTATATTTTTTAACTAGTGTAAACCAAACCTACGTTTACCTTTTTGAATCAAGTGCAAATCGGACTTGTGTCTACCTTTTTTACTCTAGTGTAAACACAACATATGTCTATCTTTTTGATACTAGTGTAAACCGAACCTATGCCTAATTTTTTTACACAAGTGTAAACCCAATATATGTCTACCTTTTTGATACTAGTGTAAAACGAGTCTTGTTGAATCTGGTTTAAACCGGACCTATGCCTAATTTTTCGACTCTAGTTTAAATCGGACACGTGTCTATCTTTTTGACTCTAGTGTAAATCGAACCAATGTCTACATTTTTGACGCTAGTGTAAATCGACCTGTGTCTACCTTTTTGACTCTATTGTAAATTGAACCTACGCCTAGTTTTTTTTTACTCGAGTGTAAACCGACTCTATGTCTACCTTTTTGACTCTAGTCTAAACCAAACCGGTGTCTAGCTTTTTGGCTCTAATGTAAACCGAACCTTTGGCTAACATTTTGTCTCTAGTGTAAATTGTACCTATGCCTGATTTTTTGACTCTAGTGTAAATTGTACCTATGTCTACTTTTTTGACTCTAATGTAAATTTTTGCCTATATTAATTTTTCTATTATTTTATTGAGATATTTTCCCAATAATATATATATCTGATATTAAATTACCAATCATGTTTTGATATAGTGTTAAATTAACTCAAATTATCATAACTTTGTTTTTAAATCCTTCGTCACAAAAACCAAATATTTTTCGGATAGATGCTCTTTAGGAAAGCAGGTAACACGAACGATTCTTTTTTTGTCTGTTACATCGACGCCTTCATGGAATTCCAATCTCTTCATTGGCCGGGGGCCTGAAGCAAAATCTAGTCAAATTTCAATTTCGGGAGACGTTTCGTGCCAGGCTGGACGTTCCCTATTGCACTTAAAGAAGGTGAAACAGTGTCAATCCCTGATGCCTAAAGCGTCGCAAAATGGAAAGCGGTGAAGAAGCGAAGTGATACCTTACGCTCCCTCATCTACGCGTGCTGAGATCCACGTTGTAACCCAACGTCTGTGATGGCTAGATGTAGGTAAAAAAAAAAATTAAAATCGATCCGTTTCCATCGGAATCTTAGAAAAGTGGAATGGTCATCATTATACCCGTTGCTTGGTTCCTAAATGGTTTATTGTGCTCACAACAGACTCAATAGGTGTCCGTCTTCGCACTTCAGCAACCCTCTTTGAATTTCGGGTATAACCACAGAGGTAGTTTGCTTTCATTCTGCTGTTCATATTCAGGAGAGACGTTATATCTTTATATCCGTTATTACTCATCAGTATTAGTCAACTTGGTGTCGTTTGTACGTTTATTTTCTGCTGAATCACTAACGCGAGATTCTAGCACTAGAAAACATAGGAATTGAACTCAACACAGACAACGCTGTAATCCTTTGGGTTATTGTGTTTCTTGGAACTCGTAAAAATAGAGTATAACAATGGCTAGTCATTAAGTTGTTACAAAAATAATGGCTAGTTTCAGAAACATACGAGAGACTTTCAATAAATAAGATGGATTTTTGGGTTTAATGACTTCTAATACAGATAGATGTGCGTTGTGGTACAGTGGATATCGGCTCGGAACAAGAAGCCGGGGAGCCGAGTTCGAATTCCAGTTGAATCCATTGTATTCACTTACGCGCAAATACCCCTGGGAAAGGTCTTAATCCGTCTTTTCCTTCCAGTTATAGGTTAAATAGCAGGACAGATTGGGTTCTATAGCCTTGGTCAGCAACCAGTCTACCGCAGAAAGCAATGGCAACCTACTGCGGGATAATCTTCTGCCCAGTCAGTTATGTCTCTTTCGAGACATGATCGCCCAAGCGTGTATCACGTATGGCACTTAACTAACTGAATACAGATAGAAGCTTACTTTAATTTTTTTTCATTTGCTTTTTTTTCAAAGGGATTCAGTTTTTTTGCAGATTGAAAAAAGTTTATGAGTTTTGGAGATTAACAAAGATGGCCGACCAAGAAGCATTCTCCAGGATTAAACAGACGTCAGTTATCAAGTCTCTGGTTGCTGAAAGGTGCAAAACAGTTGAAATTCATAGGAGAATGTCAACTGTGTATGGGGTCACATGTGTCAGCCAAAAAATGTCTACAAGTGGGCTAAATTGTTTAAAGAAGGACGTAGCAGTGTTGAGGATGAAGACAGGCCTGGGAGGCCTACAGAAGTGAAGTCTACTGAGATGATCGAATCAGTCAATTACCTCATTCAGTCTGACAGATGGGTGACAGTGGACTTTGAGCATATCTGTTCGGACAGCACACAAAATTGTCCATGATGACCTTACCTACCCGAAGGTCAGCTCACACAGCAGGGAAACGGTGCAGACTATCAACGAGCTGGGCTGGGAACTGCTCCCTCATCCCCCTTACAGCCTAGACCTTGTCCCTTCAGATTTTCATCAGTTTGGTCCCTTGAAAGCATTCACAAGAGGCACGAAGTTTGAAAGTGACGATGATGTCAAAAGTGCTGTGAGCGATTGGCTGAGACATCAGTCCAAAAATCTTTATGCTGAGGGAACATGGAAGCTTGTGCACAGCTGGGAAAAGTGTGTGACACTGCTGGGAGACTACGTTGAAAAAAAGTAAGCTTCTATCTGTATTAGAAGTTCTAATACCAAAAAATTCACCTTATTTATTGAATGACCCTCGTAATTTTATTCTTGAAATTACCATTTAAACATGTGCTTAAAAGCTTCAAAAATAATAATTAGTGGGTAAAAGACCAGGAGAATATGGAATATGTGGTAAACTTTCGGATTCAAGTTCGTGGGTTTTTGCAACGTCATTCTTGCAACATGTGGTATGCATTATTGTGGCGCAGAATTAGACCACGTCTGACTTTTTTGTAGTTGTGCATGCATTTCAGGAAGTTTATTGCAGTAAAGCTCTGCATTAATGCTCTGATTGGCTTCCATAAAGCTGTAGTGGATAACACCAATTGCAGACCAGTAACCATAATTTTGTGCTGATGCAACTTTGGCTTTGGGGTATATTTCGGGGACTCATCACGATCAAGCCATTGATTTGACCGTTTACGGTTATCATAAAAAAATTCGCTTCTCATCACAAGTGACTATTCGGCCAAAAAAGGGATAATTCAAAAAGCCTAAGTTTTGATTTTTATTAAGATCATGAAGAATTCATTTATAGAGCTTTTTCCCTTTCCCAGTAATCTGCAAATGGCGTATGACTGTTGCAGTGATGACACCAAGCATCGTAGACATTTCTCAGACACTTTGGCGTTTGTTTAACAACTGCTTGCGGTTGTTCGTTGTCAAGACTGCATGACCGTCCTCTACCTTTTTCATCTTCAAGGCTCTCATCCCAAGTTCGGAATCTCTGGACCACCTTCGTAGTGTCTGATTACTTGTGAATCCATCTTCCCATGCTCTGTTGATATTGGCAGAAGTCTCGTAGGCACTGTACCCAAATTTGAACTCACACAAGAAAAGTAAACGAGATCATGTTAGTTACTTGTTCACCACTGCTGCAACCTGGTATTGAACTCACACCGCTTTGGGGCAAGTCATAGGAACTAACAAACGTCTATATCCATAAGGCCATGTGTCCTTAAGTGGTGAACAAGTAACTTACAGGGTTAGAGGGAGATAACTCATGACTACCAAAAGAGGCACTACTACATACGGAATGGAGTTCATATACCCCAGTGATTGTAATAAAGGATTCGGTTCAACATTCCTAGCATCTGAAGAAGGCCGGAGTGTACAATGGCAGAAACGTCGTACAAAAGGCAACAAAGATGAGGACAATAGTCCGAATAATGTAAATACTGTAAATAGTATCTCATCTAAAAAATATAGACAAATAGAATGATGCATTATTAAACGTCGTACAAATGGCAACAAACATGAGGACAATCGTCCGAATCATGTAAATACTGTAAATACTACCTCATCTCAGAAATAGAGACAAATACTAAAGCGTGGTATGGTTTTCAAAGAATTTCCAAAGATGTTGGACGAAGAGGTTGCCTCTTCAAAACCGACAACAGGATGAGATACGAACCCGTGTCTCATAGTCAAAAAACGAAGGTTGTAACCACTCAGCCGCTCTCATTACGTCGTGGTATATTCAACCAATAAGGTTTTCTTAACACATCAACATTTAGACGAAGGCGAAAATTATTCATGCAGATACTTCTTCTCCGGATCCAAATAATTCAATCCCTTAGACTTTAGAAAAGAAAAAAAGAAAAAAAGAAAAGTTTAAGTCTTACTCGAACTATTAATCTGATCGGCTATCTTTAAATCATTCGGTCTGCAATAGGTGGGGAGGAGATTTTTAGATTACAAAGACGACAATCACAATTCATCTTTTTGAATAAACATGTTACCCAAAACAATTATCTCACCACAGTATCTGCCAGTCTTCCACTTCCCCGCTTTTTCTTTTCGCCTTTCTTTGCCCTTTCTGCAAATTGGAATCTATAAAACGGAATATCGGATAAGAGTAATTAAAACGCTCAAATAATATTGAAACACAGAAAAACGCTACGGGCAGTTTTAATTAGCTGAATTATTGACTCGGCAGATTAATTAAAGTCAGCAGAAAATAACATGTTTTCACAAAGGCTGATTGATATGTAAGATCTCCTACCACATGGCGTCGCTAATAGTGGAGATAGAAATACATGATAGGTGATTTTCTAAACGCCGCTTAGATGTGGCACAAGGCCGAAAGTAAGGGACACTCAGTGAGGATCGAACTCACTACTCAATTGTAATGACTCTAATTGTACTCTAATTGTAATGACTCTAGCGAGACAAGATTGTTAACCATTACACCACGCCGAGGTGCCGAATTTTCATAGCGCCGCTTAGATGTGGCACAAGGCCGAAAGTAAGGGACACCCAATGAGGATCGAACTCACTACTCAATTGTAATGATTCTAATTGTACTCTAATTGTAATGACTCTAGCGAGACAAGATTGTTAACCATTACACCACACCGAGGTGCCGAATTTTCTTAGCGCCACTTAGATGTGGCACGAGACCGAAAGTATGAGACACACAGTGAGGAATGAATGCACTACTCAGTTATAACTGGTTTTGGCGAGACAAGCTTGTTAACCATTACACCACGCCAAGGTGCCCAATTTCTTAAGCGTAGCTTAAATGTGGCACAAGGCCGAAAATAAGGACACCTAATGAGGATCAAACTACTCAATTGTAATGATTCTAGCGAGAAATGCCTGCTAACCATGAGACCACCTTGAAGTGCCCAATACATATTTGATAACATACACATTCTTTTTCGGATGCGCTTTGTCCCAATTACCTACGTGGCAATATTAAGTTATAGCTCTTTGCTATAATTTGTGTTTATTTCTGACATGAGTAATTTTCAATAATCTTGGAATTATTTCAAACTTTTATTCTCATCTTGGTTGATATGGGTGTTATAATAGACCCAAAGTTTTGACCAGGTAACCTCTGGCCATCATCAGGTATCCATAGGTTGGCTGATGGGCATTATTATTATTATTGCGAAATATCCTTTGAAATCAAGTATTGTTCTTTCATGTTGAAATTTGGTTCGTCACTACCAAGTCCAAGAATCGAACTCATGACCATTACATGATACTCATATATGTATAACCAACTGGGTTATGCTAGTGGGTTCGTGCCACTTGTCTTAATTTGTATTTATTGCATTATATTCAGTGTCGTATGTGTTAAAATCCATCTGACACTAAATATAAAAGGCTCCAAAAATACACCACTAAAGACGGTGGTGTAGTGGATATAGTAGTTGGTTATTATACATGTGTTAGTATCATCTAGTGGTCATGAGTTCGATCCTTAGGAAATTCCAACATGAAATCACAGACACTGAAAATGCAGACAATTCTACTACTGCAGCTTTTCTCGCACTTCCCGGCTGTGGAACTCGCTTCCTTATCCTTGCTTTCCTGACGGCTACAATCTCCAGGAATTCAAATGCAAGGTCAATACTCATCTCTTAACCACTTGACCCTAGTTCTTTCCTCACCAACCTGTACATCCTTTCCTTTCTCTGCACCTCGGTAACTGTCATCACACCTGTATTCCCTCCCTTCTCTTGCTCCTTTCTAACTGGTTTGTCACTCTCTTCTATCTAGGGATTTTACTCTTTTGTAGCCCCCTGCACATCAGTGGCGTTAACGCCTTGCTCGAGGTGATATGATTAAAAAAAATGAAAGAACAATAATTGATTTCACAGGATATTTCGCAATAATCAACGAGATAATCCACATCAATCTATGAACACTTGATGATGACCGAAGGGCACTTGGTCGAAACGTTGTGTCTATTATAACACCTATATCAACCAAGATGAGAACAATTAGCTTTGTTAGTCAGAAGTACAATGTCCGAGGTATGTCTAAGGCAGCGGGAGAGAGCCGGTAAGTTTGGTGAGGTATTGTGAAACTTTGAGATTGCTTAACACATCTGCAGGAGAAAACAGCCTAAACAAGTACTTCTTTGCATTACAACAATGCAGGCGCGTACTGTTGTTCAGTCCTCGCTATCCAGAGTTCATAAGTCCCTCCGCGTCCATGTGGGTGACAAATTATTTTGCACGCTCTAATCTCTTTTGTGCGTTGTGGTGCAGTGGATATCGAATCGGAACGAGAGATCGAGGAGCCGAGTTGAATTCCTTGCATTCACTTACGCGCAAATATACTTGGGAAAAGTATTAATCCACTTCTTCCATCCAGTTATGGGTTAAATAACAGGACAGATTGTGTTCTTTATAGCATGGTTGGCAACAAGTCTACTACAGATATTTATGGCAACCTACTGCGGGATAATCTTGTGCCCAGTCAATCATGATCGCCCAAGCGTGTATCATGTATGGGACTTAACTGACTGACTGAATCTCTCTCTGTTTTTTTTTTCTTTTTTTTATAATCAGATCGTCCCAAGCAAGGCATTTTACTGCAATTTGGGCAGGGGGTTACATATGAAGAAAATTATGAGAAAGAGTGACAGGTTATAGGGGGTATCAAGAAGTGGGTAAGAGAAGGGTGGGAATATTGATGAGAGTGGAGTGGACGGAGAAAGGAGCATGAAAAAAAGGATGACTGGCCATAAAGTGAGGCATCACTTTATATATTGATTGTAATGTAGAATTGAACCCCCACTTTATATCCACATTATAATAGTATAGAATTTTTTTTTATAATCATATCGCCCTAAGCAAGGCATTTTACTGCCACTGTTTTGCAGGGGGTTACATAGGAGGAAAGTTATGAGAAAGAGTGACAGGTTATAGGGGGTGTCAGGAAGTGGATAAGAGAAGGATGAGAATACTGATGAGAGTGGAGTGGACTGAGAGAGAGGATGCAGGTTAGTGAGATAGGAGATGACTATTGACTTTACATTTAAATTCTTGGAGATTGTAACTGTCGGGGAAGCAAGTAAACGAAAGAAAATTCCACAGGCGGGAAGTGAGAGAAAAGAAGCTGCTGGAGTAGAAGTTGCGTTTACAATTTATTGGCTTCACAGTAAAAGGGTGGGACCTGGTTACTAATCTTGTTGCTCAAGTAAATTCATATATAGGGGGCACAAGTGAGCTAAGTTCATCAAAGCAGAATCCATGAAAGTATTTGTAGAAGAGACACAGGGGAACCACATTGTGCCGGTGAGCAGGCGTGATATGGCGAGCCACTCACTGCTCTATCGCTAGTTGCATGGAAAATGCTTGAACGAACTGCACTCCTTGATTGTGTCAGTTGTAACCTCCGTCGACAGGACCCGCCATGTCCCTCACATTATAGCAAACCATCAACATTCTCTCCATATTCCAGTGGTGAGAAGAGAGCTCCACTTAAACAGCTTCTTCTCCTCCGAACGACTGTTCTGTGGAACAAACTCCCAAGATGATGTTTCTCTCTTCACTACAATTTTAACCTGTTCAAGTCTAGAGTCAGCCGTTATCTTTCTCTGATATCGGCATAAACTGACTTTAAATTTAACCCTCCAATGCGAGTGCCCCACCCCAGGGCCTTTTACCGGATGAATTTTACTGTTAAAAAATAAATAAATAAATAAATAAACAAATAAATAAAATAAAATAAAATAAAATAAACAAACAATGAGAAAATGTTTAACCCATAACTGGAGGGAAAAGACGAATTAATACTTTTTCCCAGGGGTATTTGCGTGTAAGTGAATGAAAGGAATTTAACTGGAATTTGAACTCGGGTCCCCGATGGTTATACTGAAAGATAAAAATGTAATTTTGAAATAAAATATATTTACTTAATTTTGTTCGAATTTCATTTTTTTAAATTTTTTTTTATTAAATCTCAAACTTGTTTCATATGACTGGAAACCTTACGAATCAAATCATTTTGAGGGTAAATATTATCACTAATTTTGATTCCGGCTTCATTATTCCATCTGATCTCAAACAAGGTTCATTGAATTGGAAACCTTAATTATTTATCGAACTTCGTAATTTGAAAGAGAAATATTTTTGGTACAAGTTTCAGTATCTGAAAAAAGGTTTATAAGATTGCAAAACGTAATCGCCGGTGAGCAGGCGTGATGTGGCGAGCCACTCACTGCTCTATCGCTAGTTGCATGGAAAATGCTTGAACGAACTGCACTCCTTGGTTGTGTCAGTTGTAACCTCCGTCGACAGGACCCGCCATGTCCCTCACATTATAGCAAACCATCAACATTCTCTCCATATTCCAGTGGTGAGAAGAGAGCTCCACTTAAACAGCTTCTTCTCCGAACCACTGTTCTGTGAAACAAACTTCCCATAAAGGGAAATTTATTTATTTATTTTTGCTGCCGGTTTTCTTTTCTTTTCTGACCTCAAACTTGGTTTATAGAATTAAAAATCTAAATCGGTCCTTGTAATTTTGGTGGGTTATCAGAGACGTAATTTGATTAGATAGCCCACTAACAAAATGTTTTGTTAGTGACACCTGTCACTCTTTCTCACAACTTTCCTCCTATGTTTCTTGCAAAACAGTGGTAGTAAAATGCCTTGCTTGGGGCGATATGATTATAAAAAAAGCTATATTGATAATTGGGGCCTGATACAAAACACAAGCTATGTATAAAAATGCTAAAATCGTAGGCTTTAAGCGAGTTTACAAAAACTATTAGTTTCAGCGTACAGGGCAAATCCGCTAACCGTAAGAAGAGGAAAAGACCAATGAAAAGTGAGAATTTTTTATCCGAAGCCTCATATACGTTTGTGACTCCCACTTTAAACTTGGCATTGTGTCATATTCTGTTATAGTGTATGTGCATGGTTAAATATTAACCGCTTTTAATTGATGCAACAGCGTACACACACAAACACACGGAGAAGCAATTATTATTATTATTATTATTATTATTATTATTATTATTATTATTATGTCATTTTTCATCATATTTCGATTTCTGCTATGGTTGCACTACCAACCAAGTCTGCGGGAAGACCTAAGGCAGGTCGTTGTGTGTTGTTATGGCTCCATTTCATGTTTTTTTTTTATCTCCCCTAACATCCTTAGCATTACATAGACAAAGTTCTCCTTAGTGTGTGGGCTGTACTTAATAAGACAATATTTTGTATATCTCTTAAGCTGGGGTTTCCAGGGATTCTTTCAATGTGTTGTTTTGTTCCATTCTTATATTCATTTGGGGCAAGTACAGAACATCCTGAGATTAGATGGTCTATTGTTTCTTGGTATTTATCACAGAACCTGCATTTTGGATCCACATTATTATGTATAATATTTGCCTGAAAATTTCCAGTGAAAAGTCTTTGGTCTTGCGCTGCAAAAATAAAGCCTTCAGTCTCAGACTTTAATCCAGATGCACGTAACCATCGATGAGTGTTAACTTTATCAACATTGGATTTATTGGCACGTTCTGGATATTGACCATGCAGAGTTTTGTCTTGCCAGCATTATTATTATTATTATGTCATTTTTCATCATATTTAGATTTCTGCATTGGTCTCACTACCAACCAAGTCTGCGGGGAGACCTAAGGCAGGTAGTGGCGTGTTGTTATGACTCCATTTCATGTTTTTCTATCCTCCCTATCATCCCCAGCATTACATAGATAACGTTTTCCTTAGTGTGTGGGCTGTACTTAATAATACAATTTTTTGTATATCTCTTAAGCTGGGGTTTCCAGGGATTCTTTCAATGTGTTGTTTTGTTCCATTTTTTATCATTCCAAGTGCACCTACTATCACTGGCACAACTCTTGTTTTCAATTTCCACATTTTTTCTATTTCAATTTCCAGGTCTTTATATTTTGACAGTTTTTCAAATTCCTTGATTGCTATGTTACAATCCGCTGGACAAGCCATATCAATTAATAGACAAGTTTTCTCCTTCTGGTTTTTAACAATAATGTCTGGCCTGTTTGCTTCAATTTTTCTGTCTGTGTAGATGGTGTAATCCCATAGAATGGTTACATCTTCTATTTCTGTAACCGGTGCTGGATGATGTTCATACCAGTGTTTGTTTACAGCTTTTCCATAATGTTTGCACATTGCCCAATGTAAATATTGCCCAACTCTATCGTGGCGATTTTTATATTCGTTTGGGGCAAGCACAGAACAGCCTGAGATTAGGTGGTCTATTGTTTCTTGGTGTTTATCACAAAACCTGCATTTTGGATCCATATTATTATGTATGATATTTGCCTGAAAGTTTCTCGTGAAAAGACTTTGGTCTTGTGCTGCAAGTATAAATCCTTCAGTTTCAGACTTTAATCCAGATGCACGTAACCATCGATGAGTATTAACTTTGTCAACATTGGATTTATTGGCACGTACTGGATATTGGCCATGCAGAGGTTTGTCTTGCCAGCGCTGTTTCATCTTTTCAAGAGCTTTATCTTTGGCTTTCATTTTCATATTTTTTGCCGCAATAGTTGGTTCTTGGCTACTGTTTTGCTTTTCTACAGAATCTACTAACTGTAATTCTTGTTTGTATTTACTGCCTTCTTTTATTATTGAATATTTTTTCTTTCTTTCTTCATGTTGCCTTACTAATTGTATCATCCAATCCTTTGTTGTTTCTATGTATGTTAGTAAGCCAATAGTTGTTGTCTTGTATGACAATTCCAGCTGAATAAGACCCCTTCCACCTTCTTTACGGGGTATGTATAGACGGTCTACATCAGCCTTTGGGTGATGCATCCTATGCTTAGAAAGAAGCTTTCTTGTTTTAGCATCCATTCGCCTGATGTCGTTTAGAGTCCAGTTTAAGATGTTGAAGCTATATTGGACAACTGGGATTGCAAGGCTATTAATGGCCATAACTCTATTCTGTGAATTTAATTCAGTTTTTAATATCATTCGTAGCCTTCTATAGTACTCTTTACGCACTATTTCTTTCATTTTTTTATGGTGAATGTTTTCGCTCTCATTTACACCTAGGTATTTATAAGCTTCTTCTGGTTTCAATTCTTTTATTGTTACAGCAGGGTCTAGGCTAATTGAGGATGTTTCTTGTATTGATCCACGTAAAACTGTAGCTTTAGCACATTTATTCAAATTAAATTTCATTCCAATGTCTTCGCTGAAGCATTTTACAGTTTGCAGAAGACCTTCCAGCTCATTATCATTCTTAGCATATAACTTTAAGTCATCCATGTAAAATAGATGGCTTATTTTCTTTTGGCCTATTTTATTATTATTATTATTATTATTATTATTATTATTATTATTATTATTATTATTATTAAATCCAAGCGAGTTCTCCAGAATTTTATTTTTTTTTTATAAAAGTGCTCAATACAACAAATATTGTAGAACATAATATAGTTAAATTTGTTAGTTATTTAAAATTAATATAGTTTACATTGTGATATGGAAATTTTTGTTTCTCGATTTTTATTTCGTCATCAGGCAATGTTAAATCATTGTTGTGAAAATGATTTTTATTTGATCTGACATTGCCTGATGACGAGGTAAAAATCTCGAAACAGACATTTCCGTGCCGCAATTAATTAAATATATTAATTTGAAATAACAAATAAATTTAATTATATTATTATTATTATACAAATTTTATTTAGTAGGTCCACGTGACTTAGTAGTCCTTTTTAAACAGTGAAATTAAAATCTACTCAATCCACTTGTACCCATTAAATAGTATATTTAAATATCACATACTAGCAGTATAGACCGGCGTTGCTCGGCTGTAATGAAAGCTTTAGAACTAATCCATGGTCTTGGAGCTCAGACTCAGCCTAAAGAATATTTGTGTGAAGTTTGGTGAGAATCGAATACAAATTATGGATTTGTATAAAGGACAGACAGACAGATAAACAGACACAAACATCTTGCCTTTTATATATATATTATCGATTTTCTGAACTATTGTAAGAACTGCAACCTTGAAACTTCTGAATATCGTTTCTTATGTATTTTTCTATGAGTGTATCAAATTTGATTAAAATCGGACCACTCCTTCCATAACCCGATTTTTTCGATTATCGATTTTCAATATTTATCGGGGGTACCTCGACACAAAACCTAGCTAAGAACTCTCGCAGACGCTTATAGTACAACTGCGTACATTTTCAAGAAAATCTGTTAAGCTGTTTCGGAGTCTATAGGTAACGGACACACACACAGACAAAGTTCCTTTATAAATAAGTTTAGATACTGTTAAATATAAAAGACAATGAATGTCTATTAATTTTAATCATGAGCCGTTCTAAACATCGTATTTTGGCTTGAATTTCAGGTCATAACACATTGCATTTAAATATATGGTTCTGTTATCATTTTGAACTCTCACGCGGTGTGACGTCATAGAACCGCATTACAAATTTACGAATTGCGTTTGCTATTTTTGGTAACTGTTATCGTTGTTTAGCATAGTTTTATGTCAGCACAAGATAAAATCGTCGCTGATGGTGGATGTTTTTATGTTAACGTCCTTGTAACCAGTCTGAAGATGGCTCATGTGAGCCGAAAGCTTAGAACCAACTTAATAAAAAATTATCCAAATGTTGGAGAATTTCTGTCTTTATTTTCATCTGAAATTAAAGCGAAAATACGATGTTTAGAACTGTTCATGATTAAACATAATAGACATTCATTGTCTCTTATATTTAACAGTATATGCTTAGAAAATTATCTGCTGCCTCGATACATTAAATATTATATATATATATATATATATATATATATATTGTATCGAGGCAATAAATAATTTTCTAAACATATACTGTTAAATCTAAGAGACAATGAATGTCTATTATGTTTAATCATGAGCCGTTCTAAACGTCGTAATACATGGTTCTGTTGTCATTTCGCGCTATCACGCTGTGTGATGTCATAGAAACGCATTGCAAATTTGCGAACTGCGTTTGTTATTTTTGGTAACTATTGCCGTTGCCTAGCGGAGTTTTATGTCAACACAAAATAAAATCGTCGGTGGCGGTGGATGTTATTGTGTTACTGTCTTAACAACCTCTCTGAAGATGGCTCATGTGAGCCGAAAGCTTAGAATCAAATTAATAAATATTATCCAAATGTTGGAGAATTTTTGTCTTTATTTTCAACCGAAATTAAAGCCAAAATACAACGTTTAGAACGGCTCATGATTAAACATAATAGACATTCATTGTCTCTTATATTTAACAGCATATGTTTAGAAAATTATTTGCTGCCTCGATACACTATATATATAAACTTAAATATATATATATAGAGAGAGATAATGAGAGAGAGAGAGAGAGAGCGAGAGAGAGAGAGAGAGATTTATTGGGATTGATTGAGGATCCGTTATCCGAAATTCTTGGGACCGGATGTGCTTCGGGTTTTCTGATATCTTTGTATTTTATTTTGGTATACAGACTATTTAATTTGTATATAGAATCTATAAAATTGGGCAGTTTGGAATGGAAACTACGCATAAACCTGATATCCCTTTAAATTTCATAACACATCTTATACATACGCCCTGAAGGTGGGTTTATCTAAATAAATAATCCCTGAAATTTGATTTATATAAAACTAGCAGTATAGCCCGGCGTTGCTTGGCTGTAATGAAAGCTTTAAAACTAATCCATGGTCCTGAAGGTCAGACTCAGCCTAAAGAATATTTGAAATAATAAAATAATTGCGACAATTTACCAATCACACCAATATATATATATATATATATATATATATATATATATATATATATATATATATATACTAGCAGCATAGCCCGGCGTTGCTCGGGTGTAATGAAAGTTTTAAAACTAATCCATGGTCCTGGAGCTCAGACTCTTTGGACGTTGGCACGAAAGACTAAAAAGCAATAGTTGTTTCCAGTTAAAGCGAAACCGTAGACTAAAAGAAAAATGAATGGATGTAAGTCATATTTTGATTTCGATATCGATATCAAATAAGTTTTTTTCGTTGTAAACTGAATTTTGAAGGCTAAATAAGTCCTCTGAGTAAATGGTATCATGGCTGAGACTAAGAACTACAATTATACCTACTTAGAGCCAAACCCGAAGCAAAAACTAACATAAAAGGGCTGAAAAAAATACTACACCCACGCAGACATCTTGCCTTTTATATATATATATTATCGATTTAATATTGTAAGAACTACAACCTTGAAACTTCTGAATATCGCTTCTTATATCTTTGACTATGAGTGTATCAAATTTGATTAAAATCGGACCACTCCTTCTATAACCCGATTTTTTCGATTATCGATTTTCGATATTTATCGGGGGTACCTCGACACAAAACCTAGCTAAGAACACGCGCAGACGCTTATAGTACAACTGTGTAAATTTTCCAGAAAATCGGTTCAGTCGGAGTCTATAGGTAACGGACACACACACACACACACACACACACACACACACACACACACACATAGACAAAGTTTCCATTTATAAATAAGTTTAGATTTTATACGTTTCGTGTACTTACACATACAAGCAATGATGTTAGTCATGTGAATCTCACACGGATTTCTAAGTGGCGAAATCAAGATTTGAAAATAATGTTTTGTACGTGTACAAAAGTAAACATGATTACAACATAAAAAAATACAAAACTTACTTTAATTATGGCCACATCACATTTAAACACCAATCCTCGTACGATCGCCAATTTTAATCAACGCCGAGCCTGGTCCGTAGCAATATTGGTGAGCGCTTAACAATACAAGGTACTGTAAACGTGAATGTGTGGGTGGTTATGGCTTATACCGGTTTCCGTACTCTTTCTGATATTTCGTAGAAGTGTCCTCTTGCCTTCTATTTTTCTCAGGACTTCTTTGTTACTTGCACGCTCCGTCTATGGTGTTCTCAGCGTTCTTCTGGATAACTACATGTCTTTTTTTTTACCTCCCCGTCTCTTTCTTATCTGTGAGGATATTACCCAGTGTTTACTATGATTTGCGAAGATTTATATCACAAAATAATTTTTTTTAAAAATCATATCACCCCAAGTAAGGCGGTAACGCCACTGATGTGCAGGGGCTACATAAGAGTGAGAAGATTAGAAAAGAGAAAACCGGAAACCACATCCTAAACAGGAAACAAGTGATGAGCCTCTTCACCTGTTCAATAGACGTGGGTGGAGTGTGAACCGGGCGATAGTTTAGTCTATCTACTCCAATTGAAAAAAAAAAACAAAGTGAGAAGATTAGAAAAGAGAAAAACCGGAAACCGCATCCTAAGCAGGAGACAAGGGATGAACCTCTTCAGCTGTTCAATAGATGTGGGTGGGGTGTGAACCGGGCGCAATCTTTTCATTGTTTCTAACGAAAATTTGCCTGTTTTTCCATACTTTGCTTAACTTCTGGAAGGCATATGTTTGCTATGTTTTGCGTTCGGATTTCGGTATCGCATTTTCCAGAACCACGTAGTATGGGTCCACTATTATGCAAGCAACTTGCTTTACGAGCCACCATTCGTGAGAATTTTTGTATCGTCCGACGAGTAGGAATTCGCAGTACGAGCAAACGTCATGTACAGTGGTGGTCGGTGAATGAGGTCAATGGAAACAATCAATAGCCTTACTGTCTGACGTCATCGATTTTTAAGAAATAGTATGTTTCATTATGTGTTATTGTTGTTAAACATTTTCAAACTGCATTTTTTTCTGCTTAAATAACTTTAAAATAGTCATTTTGGAAGGACTCTGAGGACTAGAATGGATTATTTTTCTATTAATTCCAACGAGAAAAATTGCTGTGTAATACGAGCAAATTACAATACGAGCACTCTCTGAGAACGAATTAAACTCGTACTGCGAAGTTTTACTGTAATTTGATGCTGACATCTCTAAATCATAGTTTATATCTTGGTTGGTTTTCACGTTCTGTTTTCTTAAAATTGATTGTTATTCCTTTCTTCTCCCTTTCCTTTACTACCTTAATTCGTATCTCTCATCTTTGAATGTTCCTCTTGCTGACAACCATTCATTCTGTCTTCTTACAATTGATGGTTCGTCCTGTTGTCTCCCGTTCCTTTACTTCATCAATTCGTTTCTCTTATCTTCGGATGTTCCTCTTGCTGACAACCATTCATTCTGTCTTCTTACAATTGATGGTTCGTCCTGTTGTCTCCCGTTCCTTTACTTCATCAATTCGTTTCTCTTATCTTCGGATGTTCCTCTTGCTGACAACCATTCATTCTGTCTTCTTACAATTGATGGTTCGTCCTGTTGTCTCCCGTTCCTTTACTTCATCAATTCGTTTCTCTTATCTTCGGATGTTCCTCTTGCTGACAACCATTCATTCTGTCTTCTTACAATTGATGGTTCGTCCTGTTGTCTCCCGTTCCTTTACTTCATCAATTCGTTTCTCTTATCTTCGGATGTTCCTCTTGCTGACAACCGTTTAATTCTGTCTTCTTACAATTGATTGTTAGTCCTTTCTTCTCCCGTTCCTTTACTTCATCAATTCTTTTCTCTTATCTTCGGATGTTCCTCTTGCTGACAACCATACATTCTGTCTTCTTACAATTGATGGTTTGTCCTGTCGTTTCCCGTTCCTTTACTTCATCAATTCGTTTCTCTCATCTTCGGATGTTCCTCTTGCTGACAACCATACATTCTGTCTTCTTATGATTGGTAAATAATGATTTCATCTTCCTTTCCTTTTCTACCTTGTCTGATATGTCCTATTGTGTGTGTTATTTGCATAATTCTTGTAAATAAGTACTTCTAAATATTTGACTCCTATTTGGTCTTGTACTTTTCTGTCAGTCAGTTAAGTGCCATACGTGATACACGCTTGGGCGATCATGTCTCGAAAAAGACATGACTGACTGAGCAAAAGATTATCCCGCAGTAGGTTGCCATTGCTTTCTGAGGTAGACTGGTTGCCTACCAAGGCTATATAACCCAACCTGTCCTGTTATTTAACCCATAACTCGAAGGAATAGACGGATTAATACCTTTCCCAAGGGTATTTGCGCGTAAGTGAAGGCAATGAATTCAGCTTGAATTCGAACTCGGCTCCCCGATTGCTCGTTCCGAGCCGATATCCGATGCACCACAACGCAGATATCAGTAACGAACGTATACTTTTCAGATTGTAATAATTCATCCGAGGACGCATTACAAAAGCTAACCAAAGTATTGAAAAACAGGAGTATTGGAAACAAAGAAAAGTGTACTGAACTGTTATGTGATATCTGTCCTCCTATATGGCAGTGAATGATGGACAATATCTTCAAAGAAATATGGTTCTACAGAAGGATGCTGAGGAAACCATGGACCGAACATCTGAGCAACGACAAGGTTTTGGGGAAGAGGGAAAAGAACAAAAATCTTATACTTTGTATCAGAAAGAAAAAACAGAGTGTTCTGGGACATGTTTGAGTTTTATTTAACGGCATATCAACACCTCTGTGGGTTATTTAATACCAAAAAGAAGGGGTTTTAAGGTATTGTTTTTAATGTTTTGTCATAGTAAGAAGTTGATTTAGTCAGATTTTTATGAAAAAGTTATTTTATTTTTATTTTATTTTAGAAAACTGAAGATGTCTTCTAGTTTTGTGTTCCAAAATGTATTGCTGGTAATAATTTTTCTTCCTTCAAAAACGTGTTTTTTTGGTTTTTGTTTTTTTAATCATATCACCCCGAGCAAGGCGGTAATGCCACTGATGTGCAGGGGCTACGTTAGAGTAAAAAGATTGGAAAAGAGAAAGCCGGAAACCACATCCTAAACAGGGAACAAAGGATGAGCCTCTTCACGTGTTCAAAAGACGTGGGTGGAGTGTGAACCGGGCGATGTGTTGTGTTATGGTAATCATTTTTTTCTTCAAACATGTATATATTTCTATAAAAGTCTATTTTTATACTTTCATAATGTTTTGACCCTAGTTTGGGGGTTAACTATTTGCCCATAGCTGGGACCCTAACAGGTGCTACCACTCCGGGTCAGGGTGGACCTAGGAACAACAGCAATTAAGAGGTGGTTCCATAATCCTCACAACCTCTCAATCATAGACCTTACTGCCGGATGCAGTTTACCGTCATACCCAGGACCATTTTGGGACATGTAATGAAGATGGAAGGTTTGGAGAATATAATATTCACAGGACGGATAGAAGGAAAAAGAAACAGGGGAAAGCAGAGCGAGACATATAATGAACTTGAGCAGGTGGATAGAGGAGATGGGTTTGGGAGAGATCTGTCAGTTATATGCCATACGTGATTCCGGCGTGGGGGATCATGTCTCGAAAGAGACATGACTGACTGGGCAGAAGCTTTTTTTCCGTAGTAGGTTGCCATTACTTTCAGCGGTAGACTGGTGCCAACCAAGGTTATATAACCCAATCTGTTCTATTTAACCCATAGCTGGAGAGAGAAGCGACAGATTAATACCTTTCTCAAGGGTATTTGTGCGTAAGTAAATGCAAGGAATTCAACTAGAGGTCGAACTCTGCTCTCGGATTTCTCGTTTCGAGGCTATATCAACTGCTCCACAACGCACATTCAAGAGTAAAAGTGTTGAGAGAGACAAGGGGAAAAAGGCCAGTAGAAGCCCTGGCCTACGTCCTGAAGAGTGACGTCACATGAAGAAAACGAAGAAGAAAAAGATGATGATAAAGAAGAAGAATTAATTCTTTTCTCTCACCACTAAGCTACGCCCGACAAAAGCTCATTATCTTTCTGATTGTCACAAATGTCAATCAATGAAAAGCTTTTGACATATTATCCCAATTACACTAGATGATGACCTTAAAACCCCCTCGAGGTTATCTTCCTTGTTTCTAACGCCATCTGTCGTGCTATTTCTGTCTTATGTTTTACCTCCGTCGGTGCCTCGTTTTCAGCTAATCAACACATTAAGAAAACTCTAATGGCCCCAAATCATTCAGTGAATTTGTCGTCTGCACTGAATGCCGATCCTATTTTGCAAAGACACTACAATGTTTTCTCATTATTATTATTATTATTATTATTATTATTATTATTGCTATCATTCACATTGGCTTTTCATGAACTCAAACTGAACTTGCTTTTGTTAAATGAAGACCAAATAGAAACCAACAAATCTGTTACTTCTTTATAATAGCATCCTTCGGCCATTATTAAGAAAAGGGTTCGACTAAAGAATCCACTAAGTGTGAAATAATCGTTTCAATGTGAAAATGATATAAAAAGAAAAAGAAAAAAAAAAGAAAAAACAGGAAGAGAGTACATCTCTTCATATAATTCAAGTTGTAAACGATCATTGCGCTCCACGACTTCCTACATCAAACCATTGATCAAGTTTAATAAACAAAAACAAAAAAGAAAAAACTTGTTTTATGAGCCATGTCCTGTCAGGATCTAAACGATCATGGCGCTCCACGAATTTTTATATCAAACTACGGATCAAGTAAGAAGAAAAAACATCTAAAAAACAAGAAAAAAACGTTAAGAGCCTCATTCTCTTAGGATGTAAATGACTCTCCACAAGTCTTATTTCAAACGATTACACACACACACACAAAAAAAAAACAAAAAAAAAAACAACTCAGCCTGGAAACATAGTTTATTTTTATGGGCCATGTCCTTTCAGGACGTAAGCCATTATGGTTCTCAACGACATTCTATATCAAATGACGAATCAAGCAAGAACACAAAACAACAATTAAAAAGCAAAGAAAAAAACTTCATCTTTTACGAGCACCCTTCTTTCAGGATGTAAATGATCATCACTCTCCACAACTTCCTGCATCAGATGGATCAGATTTGAAAAAAAAGCAGACACTAAAAACAGGAATATAACTTCATCTATTATGTGCCATGTTCTTTCAGGACGTAAACGATCATGACTCTCCACAACTTCCTACATCAAAAGACGGATTAAGTAAGGAAAAGAAATAGCAACTAAAAACAGGAAAGAAATATCATCTTTGATCCGTCATATTCTTTTCAGGACGTAAACGATCATGACTCTCCACAACTTCCTACATCAAAAGACGGATTACGTAAGGAAAAGAAATAGCAACTTAAAACAGGAAAGATCATCTTTTATGTATCATGTTTTTTTCAAGATGTAAATGATCATGAGTCTCCACAACTTCCTACATCAAACGACGGATCAAGTCAGAAAAAGAAATAGCAACTAAAAACAGGAAAGAAATATCTTTTATATGTCATGTTTTATTCAGGACGTAAACGATCATGACACTCCACAACTTCCTATATCAAACAACAGATCAAGTAAGACAAAAAACAGCAACTAAAACAGGGAAAAATTCATCTTTTATGCGACATGTCTTTTCAGGACGTAAGCGATTATTACTCTTCACAACTTCCTATAACTAACGACAGATCAAGTAAGACACACACAAAAACAGCAACTTGAACAGGAAACATAGTTCATTTTTATGTGCCATGTACTCTCAGGATGTAAACGATCATGGGTCTCCACGACATTCTGTATCAAATGACGGATCAAACAAGAAGAGAAAACAACTAAAAAACATAGAAAAAACTTTATATTTTAAGTGCATCCTTCTTTCAGAGTGTAAACGATCATCACTCTTCACAACTTATTACATCAAGCGTTGGATCAAATTTGAAAAAATAAATACAAAATAGCCACTAAAAACAGGAATATAACTTCATCTATTATGTGCTATGTCTTTTCAGGTCTAAAACGATCATGACTCTCCACAACTTTCTATATCAAATGACGGTCAAGTAAGACAAAAGTTACAACTAAAACAAGAGAGAACTGCATTATGTGCAATGTCATATCATGACGTAAACGATCATGGCTCTTCACAACTTCCTACATCAAACGATGGATCAAATTTGGGAAAATACAGGAATAAAACTTAATCTGTTATGTACCATGTCATTTCAGGCCAAAAACGATCATGTTCTCCACAACTTTCTACATCAAACAACGGATCAAATAAGAAAAAGAAATAGCAACTAAAAACGTGAAAGTCTTTTATGAGGCTTACGGCCTATCACGTTGAATACACCGGTTCTCGCGCGATCACCGAAGTTAAGCAACGTTGAACCTGGTCAGTACTTAGATGGGTGACCGCTTGGGAATACCAGGTGCTGTAAGCGTATAGTGACGGATGTGCGTTGTGGTGCAGTGGATAACGGCTCGGAAGGAGAAATCGGTGAGCCAAGTTCGAATTCCAGTTGAATACCCTGCATTCACTTAACCACTGGTACCATTGGGAAATGTATTAATCAGTCTCTTCCCTCCAGTTATGGGTTAAATTACAAGTTTAGGACTTAGAGACCCTGTCCTCAAAAAAACAAAACAAATCCCAATGAATCTTGATACTCGAAAAGAAAAATGTATTACTAGCCACAAAAACTCATATAAAAACAACAATAAATTGTTGAAAGCAATAGGTATTGCCAGCAATAAAGTTTAGTTGGCAATAAATGACCCGCCGAGGTTGATTTGCCATAAAAACATGTCTTCTTACATCAGACGACAGATCAAGAGAGAGAGAGAGAGAAACAGTGATCATAAACAGGAATTTACTTCATTGATAAGTTATTTCTTTTCAAGACATAAACGGCCATGGCTCTCCACAACATTCGATATTAAAATGCAAATCGCAAATTATTGACAACAGTAAGAGACCTTTTTAAAGAAGCAAGTTCTTCATAGCTTGCTATATCAGACGACGAATCAGGGATCAGGTAAATAAGGAAAAGGAGGTGACCTCTTTCATGCATTATCTCTTTTTAAGGTGATCATAGCAACCCACACCTTCCTATATCCGAGATCGGATCAGGGATGAGATAAAAAGGGAACGGGAAGTGACATCTTTCATGTATCATCTCTCTTTTAAGACGATTATGGCCCCGCTCAGCTTCCTATATAAGAGTCGGATAAGGGATTAAGTAAAAAGTGATATTTAAGGCGATCATGGTCCCCACAGCTTCCTATATAAAAAGTCGAATCAAAGATGAGGTATGAAGTGAACAGGAAATGACACCTTTCAGGTATCATCTTCCTTTTAAGGCGATCATGGCTCCCACAGCTTCCTATATAAAACGTCCAATCAAAGATGAGGTTTGAAGTGAACAGGAAATGACACCTTTCAGGTATCATCTCCGTTTTAAGGTGATCATGGCCCCCCACAGCTTCTTATATCAGATCTTTGAAGAGAAAAAAATGACTAAAGCAGGAAAAGATTACTTCTTTCGTGTGTCATGTCTTGTCAACTCAAACACTCACGGCTCTTCACAATTTCCTATCCAGACGACAGATCAGAACAGAAAAAAAGAGTGACAAGAAAAATAGGAAGACATCTATATTTTTGTGCCATATCCTTTCAGAAATAAATTTTCATGGTTTTCTACTACGTCTTATATAAGAAGAGGATGTGCGTTGTGGTACAGTGGATATCGGCTCGGAACGAGAAATCGGGGAGACGAGCTCGAATTCCAGCTGAATTCATTGCATTCACTTACGCGCAAATACCCTTGGGACTGATTTGATTTTTATTGTCAACATTTTGCAGCTTATTTAAAGTTAGAACATGCATCCAATTTTACAGCACTTGGTATTCCCAAGCAGTCACCCATCAATCTACTGACCAGACTCGACATTGCTTAACTTCGGTGACCGTACGGGAATCGGTGTTTCAATGTGATGTAGCCGTGAGTCATACCACTCCTACACCGTGTTACAGCACCTTGTATTCCCAAGCGGACATCCATCTAGGTACTGACCAGGTACGGCGTTGCTTAACTTCGATGATTGTACGGGAACCGGTAGTTCAATGTAATGTGGCTAGAATTCGTACCACCCTTAAATCCAAGCTTTCAAGACGTGGTACACCCTTGCGGTGACCCGTCTAGATACGGACCAGAGACGACGTTGCTTAACTTCAGTGATCATACGAGAACCAGTGTTTCAACGTAATATAGTCGTACGCCTATTATATAAGAGATTAAATATTAAATATCAGTTCTGAGATTTTTCTTTCTAACTTATTTTCCTTTTAATTAATAGGTTGCTCAACTTCTAAAAAACATCTTCCGCTTTTCTTTGGCGCGTCGGTCATTGCCATCCTTCCGAAATAAGTAAATTCCTTGCCTGATTTTAACCTTCCCCTTTCTGTCTTCTAAAGACATGTAGAGAGTAGCTTCCCCTACAGTACTAGATTTTACCCTGGTTTTATTGCGACATCTCGTGAAGACGAGCGGGTTACTCACTTGGTGGCCCAGCGGTTTAGCCCTGTGTCAAAGACGGTTTCTTGAAACAAATACCCTAGAGAAAAGAGAAGTTGAATTTGAATTGAAAATCCCGATGCGGAAATGATTGCATATTTGTTAATTCGGATTAATTGAACCCGAATAGTCTAATCACCACCTATTGTGTCATTCGGACCGATTACCTCTTGGTGTTGTAACTATTGGTTCGTTCGGATGAATTGCCCATTTTTATGCCTCATTTTATAATATTTTTGGCACGTCTGAAATTGTTTTATCACATTATTTCAGCTTCTGTGCTCTCTACAGAAAAACAGAGACCAAATGTTGCAATAATACACAAGAAGAAACGAGAAAGAAGTGCCAGATGGACAAAAGAAAAGACAATGCCAATCGTGGAGGATCATATTTAATCAGCGGCAAAATTTTGAGCTTCACCGTTCAGGGTAAACAAAAGAGAATCGTGAAGGCAATTCATATTGTTTAGATTTCTGTCTTTCAAATATTTGGATATATCATCATATCTAATATTTTCTAAATGACGACGTTAGAAAATGTTCAATCGCTGAAAGCCCAGTGATAGTCTGAGATAGATAGATAGATAGATAGATAGATAGATAGATAGATAGATAGATAGATAGATAGATAGATAGATAATAAACGGTCTGAGATAGATAGATAGATAGATAGATAGATAGATAGATAGATAGATAGATAGATAATAAACGGTCTGAGATAGATAGATAGATAGATAGATAGATAGATAGATAGACAGACAGACAGACAGACGGACGGACGGTCTGAGATGTGTGCCTTTTTAATTTAAAAGTTTGATATCTAACATAAAATCAACCTTGGTAACCCTTTTTTAAAACACAAAACAAAACAAAAACCAAATTATTAGAAGTGTATCTGGTCAGCCACTGGAGCGAGTTGTGACACAAGGTCGGTTTTTAAAGTGGAGAATCCGAGATCTGAGGTTCGACCCAATGGTCAACTATTGCCCTAACCCCGCTGACGCTGTAACTGAACGCAAAGCTTGTTTTAGCATGTCTAAGCATTGCCTTAATTGGCCATGCGCACACATGCAGAGAACCTGCAGTAAATGAGAAAGGGATGTATTCATAAGGGAACTAATTGTGTAACCCTCTTTAGTAGCTTCTAATTAAACTGTATATTATGAACATTTGTTATATAATAAAACGAATTATATGAAATTATTATGTTTGTTAAACATTTTAAGTAGGTACCTCTACTCATTTTCGGAATCTAACTTTTCAACTGAATTTTTAAAAATAAAAAGTTTTCTTGAAACTTTTATTTTAGTTTTAATTGAAAGCTAAATGATTAAATTTACTATTTCCAGTAAGGAGAATAATCTCTGGTTTATTTCAAACAGAAATTATAAAATTGAATGGAATATAAATTTAAGATTTTTTTTTAAATTTTTTAATTTTGCCGCCATTTTTGAGTAATTAACACATTTGTAAACAAAAGTTAAATTCTCGGTTTTAAAATCTTTTTAGATCTGTGACATTATTTTTTAAAAAATTGCAAATTTTATGTTAAATTTATCTGATTTATACAAGTATTATTTATTTATAGCATGAAATTTAGAATAAAACTATTTCTTAATCACAGATTTGAACTTTTTGACCTGTCCGCTGTAAATCAAGAACTTGTTGGCAGGAGGATGATTAGAGATAAAATTGTATGGCATTTATAAGTGACGAAATTGTACAATTTTTTTTCGGGTAAGAGAGGAAACTTTGACCTTTAATTTGCACATAGAAATTATCATGCAAAAAAAAAAAACAACTTCAAATACACACTAAAAAATTATTTTAAAAATATGGGGTCAAAACGATTTTTATTAAACTTTTCAATTTTTCAATAGGCAATATAATTATCCATTCTTAACAAAAAAATCTAACCGCAACAAATCATTGATGATTTTAAAAATATTTTAGAAATGTTTAAAATTATTATAATAAAAAAATGAAAAGAATTCTTTCAAAATTTAATTTGTAATCAAAAAAATTTTTTCAGACTATAATGTCCTTAATTTTTATTATTTATTTAAGCAATGAAAAGCTTATCAAATTAAATAATGTCATAGTTTTATTGCATTTTTTATTTTACTCTTCGGAGCAGATTTTCGGATAAAGGTGGAAAATTTAAAATAAAAAATAGATGGTTTATATTTCTTAATGAGTCCTGCGTTAACTAACAAAATTATTGACCACAACACAGAAATTTATTAAAATTATTGACCACAACACTGAAATTTATTAAAATTATTGACCACAACACTGAAATTTATTAAAATTTCATGGATTTACGTGGAGGTAGAGAGGTAAAAAAAACATATTTTTACCAAAATTTAAAAAAAAAGATAATTTCAAAAAAAATTTTTGTGAATGAGTACTGAAGGCTTCATTTAAATCCATCAATTATTTGATTTTTGCGAGAATTTCCAAATTAATGTGTTTGTCAACGAAAAAATGTGGGTTATGTGATCATTACGTTTTCCATTGTAAACAGTTGAAACGTTTTGGTCACCCGCTAACTCATATCAAAACAAGATTTTTGCCAAAATTTCGAACATATTAGAAGGAATTCAAAAATTTTAAAATTTAATTAAAAATTATTTGATTTTTCCTCTTAATAATAATATAAACATTTTGATGGAAAAAGTTAGTTTTATTAAGTTTGGGACCCTTTTTTATTCATACTATGCTGATTTTTTAGCGATTTAGTGGAGGTACCATGTTCGAAATTTTGGTAGAAAATCTTGTTTTGATTTGAGTTCGCGGGTGACTAAAACGTTTCAACTGTTTACAGTGGAAAACGTAATGATCACATAACCCACTTTTTTTCGTTGACAAACACATTAATTTGGAAATTCTCGCAAAATTCAAATAATTGATGGATTTTAATGAAACCTTCCGTACTCATTCACAAAAATTATTTTTGAAATTATTATTTTTTTTAAAATCTTGGTAAAAATATGTTTTTTATCTCTGTTACCTGCCTCCACGTAAATACATGAAATTTTAATAAATTTTAGTGTTGTGGTCAATAATTTTGTTAGTTAACGCAGGACTCCTGAGGGAATATAAATCATCTATTTTTATTTTAAATTTTCCACCTTTATCCGAAAATCTGCTCCGAAGAGTAAAATAAAAAATGCAATAAAAATAAGATATTATTTAATTTGATAAGCTTTTAATTGCTTGAATAAATAATAAAAATTAAGGACATTATAGTCTGAAGAAAAAAATCGATAACTAATGAAATTTTTAAAGAATTGCTTTGATTTTTTTTTATTATACTAATTTATAAAGTTTTAAAAATATTTTTTAAATCTTTAAAGAATAGGTATTAATCAAAATAGGTTTAGATTTGCCTTGTGCATATTTTTAATGACAAGCCAAGATAACAGATCAAAATATAAAGAATTATAGAATTATAGAAGCTTAAAAGATATGCTATACAATCTTCAAATAATAATAAAAAAACTTGAGAACTAAGGTTAAGAATAATCTTTCAAAAGGTTACAACCATTGTTAGTTTTATTACGTCTGGGACATTTTTTATTCGTACTATGCTGTTTTTTTTTTTGTTTTTTGTTTTTAGCTATTTAGTGGAGGTACCATGTTCGAAATTTTGGCAGAAAATCTGGTTTTGATTTGAGCTAGCGGGTAACCAAATCATTGCGACCGTTTACAATGGGAAACTTAAAAAATTATGTCACCCACTTTTTTCGTTGAAAAACACATTAATTTGAAAATTCTCGCAAAAATCTAATAATTGTCGGATTTTAATGAAACTTTTGGTAAATGAATGATATTATTTTTGAAATTATTATTTTTTTAAATTTTGTTAAAAAGATTTTTTTACCTCTGTTACCTCCTTCCACGTCAATCCATGAAATTTTAATAAATTTCAGCATTGCGGTCTATAATTTTGTTAGTTAACGGAGGACTCGTTGAGGAATAAAAAAAAAATTCTTTTTTTTATTTCAAATTTTCGAACCGCATTAGCAAATCTGCTCCGAAGAGTAAAATAAAAACTGCAATAAAACTCTGATATTATTTAATTTGATCAGCTTTTAAGTGCTTGAATGAATAATAAAAATTAAGGATATTATAGACTGAAGAAAACAAAATTCGGTAAGTAATGATATTTTGAAAGAAGTATTTACATTTTTTTAATAGTCCGAATAATGTAAATACTGTAAATACTACCTTATCTCAGAAATATATACAAAATATTTTCCAAATTAATCGTCCCCCGACGATATTGAAATCAGATAAATAAATGTTGATTTTTTAAGCGCCGAACGCATGAGATACCCAGTGAGAATTGAACTCACTACTCAGTTTTAATAGAATTGAACGAGACATGCTTGCTATCCATTAGACCTGGTTGAGTTGCCCAATCAGATAAATAAATATAGTGTTTACAATTACATTGCCTATCAATCCAGATGGCACGATAGATGCAAAGCCAGACCTCGCGGTCTATAGGTCCTCGTTCTACTCGCTGGATCATGTCTGCAACTTCCTGGAGGTGTGGGCGTATTGTTTCTACTTCTTCAGAATTAGCAGGTGGGCGCTCTCCACAAATTAATGAAAGCGTAAACACTGATTAAATTTGAACACCCTCAAGTTAAATAAGTGCCGTGGTAAATTGCAAATTAATTACCGGTTATATTTTTCATATTTAATTAAACTTCAGGATCCATTTGAAATCAAGATGTATAAAATAGCTCGCTTGCAACTATATATATATATTACTAAATAATTAATGTATTTATTTTAAACTGCGGAAATTATTACTTCAGACATTATTTTTTATTTAATTTTTAATCGTATCACCCCAAGCAAGGCGGTAACGCCACTGATGTGCAGAGGGCTACGTAATAGTGAAAAGATTGGAAAAGAGAAAGCCGGAAACCACATCCTAAACAGGGAACAAGGGATGAGCCTCTTAACCTGTTCAATAGACGTGGATGGAGTGTGAACCGGGCGATAGATAGATCTATCTACTCCAATTAAAAAAAGAAAAAAACAAAGTGTGAAGATTGGAAAAGAGAAAGCCGGAAACCACATCCTAAACAGGGAACAAGGGATGAGCCTCTTAACCTGTTCAATAGACGTGGATGGAGTGTGAACCGGGCGATAGATAGATCTATCTACTCCAATTGAAAAAAAAAACAAAGTGAGAAGATTGGAAAAGAGAATGCCGGAAACCACATATTGTAGTGGATTTTTCGTATTTGACGAAATTGGCGAAGTTTCGATCCTTGTGGTGAAATATATTCTTTACTAAGAGTTGATGATGGTACACTTCGTTAAATAAATTAAAGTGGCTTTTATATCAAATACGAAGCATTCATTATAATAACGAGTTTGAAGTAATAGATATCATTTATTTACGAGTATACCCCTGCCAACAAAAATGACGGCAAATTTTTTGAGAGGATTATTAACTATTACCTCATAGGTTATTCCCGTGGAGTGGGACAAAAGGAACGCTAAAAAGCCTGCCTGCCTTCCTCTACCGGACGCTCGTGGCCTAGGGGTAGAATCGCCGACTGACGGCGATTCGGTCGGGTTTCAATCCTAGGTTTGGTAGCGAACGGAGTCTAAGCCGTACTGATGAGCTGTGATACAGCGAAACAGATCTGTCTGCGGATGACTATAGTATATATATATATATATAATCATATCGCCTCAAGCAAGGCATTTTACTGCCAATATTTTGCAGGGGGTTACATAGGAGGAAAGTTATGAGAAAGAGTGACAGGTTATAGGGTGTGTCAGGAAGTGGGTAAGAGAAGGATGAGAATACTGATGAGAGTGGAGTGGACGGAGAAAGGAGCATGAGAGAGAGAGGATGAAGGTTAGTGAGATAGGAGATGACTATTGACTTTACATTTAAATTCTTGGAGATTGTAGCTGTCGGGGAAGGAATTAAACGGAAGGAATTCCATGAGAAAGAGGATGCAGGTTAGTGAGATAGGAGATGACTATTGACTTTACATTTAAATTCTTGGAGATTGTAGCTGTCGGGGAAGCAAGTAAATGGAAGGGAATTCCACAGGCGGAGAAGTGCGAGAAAAGCTGTTGGACTAGAATTTGCATTTACATTTTATTGCTTTCACAGTAAAAGGGTGGGACCTAGTTGCTAATCTTGTTGCTCGAGTAAATTCATATATAGGGGGCACCAGTGAGCTAAGTTCATTGGAACTATTAAAACAAACTGAAAATATATCTACAATGCAAAGATAGAAACATTTCTTCTTAGATTGTTGCTTAGCTATAAGACAATTTCCACAAGCTGGAAGGTCGAAAAGCCCGTCCGCCTTCATGAGTAGACGAAGCTGTGAAAGTATTTGTAGAAGAGACACAGGGAAGCCACATTGCGCCGGTGAGAATTTTAGTATTCATTTCACACACACACACACACACACACACACACACACACACACACACATATATATATATATATATATATATATATATATATATATATATGAAATGATTTGTTTGGACATTATTTTTGATCGATGCTCGTATTTAAGTAGATATTCTGTTTATAATCAAACAGTATTATATATTTATTTCCACCGGTCTGATTATTTACAATAAATGTTTGTTACGAAAATGCGTGTCATTCGGCAGGATTCGAACCTACGACCCCTATCCACATAGGGAAGGCCACTAATTGATCTGGCACGTCTTAGACCTCTCAACCACGAATGCGGAAGGCCAACGTGGTCGAGAGGTCTAAACGAAGTCAAATTAAGCCTATAACACAATTTTCGATTTATCGTAATGACCATATCTTCTCTGATATATATATATATATATATATAGTATTGAATTTTTTTATTACATTGGTTTTTATTACATTATATCACTACACAAAAATTCTATGGTTCAGAACAATACTGTTCTTCTTCAGGTGATAGTTTAAAAAACAATCTTGTTCTTTCAATGTCGAAACAAAATGTACAAATTTGTAGTAGTTTGTAGATTTCAATGTTCTAACGTAATAGTTTATAACAAATATCCATTGCTCTATTTTTATATTGAGCACTGTTTAAATCAATTTTTTGAAAGTTACAGTAATTTTCTTCGTTCTTATTCATTTGAACATAAATATATATATATATATATATATATATATTTATATTAAAAAGGATTAATTCAAAGATGTTGAATAGCCATTTCGATATGAAGATCCCCACGGGGGACGACACATCACCTCAGCAACAGAAAAAACCTTTCAGAAACTTGGATTGAAGTATCTGAATTAAAATATATATATATATATATATATATATATATATATATATATATATACTACCGGCTATAATAATTAGACCATCCCAGCATTTTTTTTTTAAATGATGTATTTCATACTATTTTTAGAATATAAAGTTCTAAATGAAAATAGAATGTAGCTTTTGTTATTACTACTTTGCAAAATTTTACAAGGCAGCCAGGAAGCCTTTGCTCTGGCTAGTCAATAATAAGAAGAGACTAGCATGGGGAAGAGAGCACAAAAACTGGACACCAGAACAGTTCATTTGATGCACACATTATTGTGCAGTATTAACAAAAGTACCATTCTATTTTCATTTTGAATTTTACACATGGCAGTTTGTTTTAAAAAACTGCGGTGGCTTAATGATTATGGCCTGTAGTGTAATATATATATATATATATATATATACAAATAACTACACAAGTTTTTAATTTAAAAAATGCTAATACAATGGCTGGCCAGCAAATACACTGTTTAATACATAAAAATTCCGTGTCTGTTTCATACAAAAAGTACCCACTATGATAAAGTTTGGAGTAATAGATATTATTTTATTCATTAAATAATTTGTATTATAGATTGCTGACTCAATGGATGTGCGTTGTGGTGCAGTGGATATCGGCTCGGAAAGAGAAATCGGGGAGCCGAGTTCGAATTCCAGTATTTGTTTGGGCATTACAGTTGAAGATTGTGTTAAACCAAATAATGTTACGTTTACGCGATTCCTGTTAATATTACTATAACTATCATATGTATATGTATTAATTCAGGTTACTATATATATATATATATATATATATATATATATAGAGAGAGAGAGAGAGAGAGAGAGAGAGAAAAGAAAAGAAAATTTTTAAAACAGTTTCCACTTCTGTGATATATGCGTTAATCTTCAAATGAATTGAGTTCTTTCGGTGATTCCATGCGCCTATGGCTTAGGGTGTAGCGACTCTGACTGACACAATCCCGGCCAGAAGCAAGTGGCTGTGTCTAGACACACTGATGAGTTGTGATACAGCGAAACAGGCTTGTATGTGGATGACAAATATATATATATATATATTCCGCTGGCCATATCTTATGATATTTCTCGTCTAGTTCTTATTTATTTTTGCTCATTCATGTAAGCGCAGTACTCAATTGGCGCCAAGGTCTCATCATTTTGCATTTGAAACGACGAGATCATCTATACTGTGGTTTTTTTTATTTTCTTGCTCGGGGTAAAATGATTTTTTAAAAAATATGGCATATGCATAACGATGCAAATTTTTGACTTGCATGTTTGCGTGAATAATATAATTTTCAAAAGGCATGAACGAGTCTCTCCATATGTGGTTGGCATAATGCAGAAAACGGAACTAGCGATGCGAGTTCGAGTTCTGTCTTTTCCCTTAATGACATTAGTGTGAAATTGAATGCAGCTGAATAAGACAAAACTTGAACTTGACTCACCAATTTCTTTTTTGGTGCCGATAGCCATTACCTCACCAACACATGCAGACATGGGTTCTTGCCTTTTCAGAATTACATTAGTGTGAAAGTCAACATAGCAGAATGGCACGAACCGATCTCTTTTTTCACCCGATCCAGCTATCTTTTAAATAGCAAGGTAGACTGGCCTCCCTAGCCTTGCATGACTGCCAGTTTGAAAGGGTTACTATGACTTCAACATGTCTATTGAACAGGTGTAGAGGCTCATCCCTTGTTCCCTGGTTAGGATGTGGTTTCTGGTTTTCTCTTTCCAATGTTTTACTCTCTTCCATTCTTTTACTCTTTTTTTTTCTCAATTGGAGTAGATAGACTAAACTATCGCCCGGTTCACACTCCACCCACGTCTATTGAACAGGTGTAGAGGCGCATCCCTTGTTCCCTGGTTAGGATGTGGTTTCCGGTTTTCTCTTTTCCAATCTTTTCACTCTTTTCTTTTTTTATTTTTTTTCAATTGGAGTAGATAGATTAAACTATCACCCGGTTCACACTCCACCCACATCTATTGAACAGGTGAAGAGGCTCATGACGTGTTTCCTGTTTAGGATGCGGTTTCCGGTTTTCTCTTTTCCAATCTTTTTACTCTTAAGTAGCCCCCTGCGCATCAGTGGCGTTATTGCCTTGCTCGGGGTGATATGATTAAAAAAAAATCACTATCGAGGAGGCATAAATGAAAACACTACACTATCTTTACTAAAAATTAATGGAAACTTATTGTTAAAGAAGAGAATTAGTGAAGAGATTGAAAAAAGAAATTAGTTTTGATTTGAATGGCTGGCTTTGGTTAGCGGTATATCAAACTCCATGCATTATTTAGTGTTGAAATGTAAATATTTTGTATGTAATTTTGTGCTTTTAACTAAAGATATTTAGTTAAAAGCATAAAATTTAGTTAATTTAGCAAAGTGCACGGACTTCCCATGTGTTTGTGGTCGGAAATTCAGATCCCAAAAGGGAGCGAAGATTCAACTTACAAAAATGGGTTGTGCTTCTCTGAAAACGGTTCGGGAGCAGCGCTCTGCCAACCCAGATGAGACGTCGGAAAACCAATGCCAGGATGCATACCACAAGTGCTAAGGATATCCAAGCTGTTGAATCAATGGATGATACGCAACCCAAACTACCAAGAATCAAATTTCCACTTGCATCCGGATCGGAAGCGTGGTGTTTGCTAGACAACATCATTAGCAAAACATCACGTAAAGAGCTGAGAAGAAAGAAATATCATGACTGATCGTGAATGCTTAATGAGGTTCACGTTGCATTCTCAGAACGCAAGGTTTGCCGCTTTTCGAAATTTTTCGTAAATCTCATTTCGCTGTTAGACATTTGAGTTTCTACATCTACGAAACACTTGTATATCGTTATAATGGGGCCTCACTTTAGTGAGTGGGGCTGGTGTGCAAGTAAAACCGTTGAGAGGAAGGCGCCGAAACGGTGCACATTCTCTCCTGATGATCCCAGTTTAAATATAAATTCGAGAGGAACACAATGAATTAAATGAAATCATATGCCGTAGAGAAGCTCAGTGGAAATGTTATTGGCACGAGGAGCATTACACATTCAGCTCGCTTCTGTTGAGTTTCAATTAGTTTTCAGTAATTTACTTCTTCTAAACAATAGAATTAAAGCAAAAGAAGAAGAAAAAACATGGACACATGGCCCAGTAGAAGTAGAAATTGAAATAACTATACTTAAAATTAGTCGCATTAAATTTGATGCCCGGTTCACACTCCACCCACATCTATTGAACAGGTGAAGAGGCTCATCCCTTGTTTCCTGTTTAGGATGTGGTTTCCGGCTTTCTCTTTTCCATTCTTTTTACCCTTACGTAGCCCCCTGCGCATCAGTGGCGTTACCGCCTTGCTTGGGGTGATATGATTTAAAAAAAAAAAATTTTTATCACAGATACAAATAAAGTTATATTTTTTTTAAGTACATACGGACTTTATGGACACTCTGCATATATATATATATATATATATATATATATATATATATATATATGTTAGTCATCCACATAAAAGCTTGTTTCGCTGTATCACAGATCATCATTGTGGCTAGATACACCCAGTTACTTCTGGCCGGGATCGAAACGCGACCGATTTGGTGTCAGTCGGAGTTGGTTCCCCACTAAGCAATAGTCGCATGGAACCAGAGAATGACAATTTTGCATTAAGCACTGTATACACACGCCAGTCACCGAAAGAACTCAATTCATTTAGAGGAAGGCCCCGAAACGGTGCACATTCTCTCCTGATGATCCCAGTTTAAATATAAATTCGAGAGGAACACAATAAATTAAATGAAATCATATGCCGCAGAGAATCTCAGTGGAAATGTTATTGGCATGAGGAGCATTACACATTCAGCTCGCTTCTGTTGAGTTTCAATTAGTTTTCAGTAATTTACTTCTTCTGTACATAATGTTATGCTTTCAGAGTAAAAAGTAACGTTTTTTTTTAGATATACGCCATACTTACTCATGTATAATCCGACTTTTGAAGAAAAAATTTTAAAGTTAATTTTAAGGGGATAGCATTGACCGCCCCAAATTTAACAGTGTACGATACGCAGATGATACAGTACTGATAACAGCACTACAAAAGTTTCTATAGAATGTAGAGAGGGAAAGCGAGAAGAAAGGGCATGAACGACAAAAAAACAAAAAAAAAGCAAAACAACTGAGTGCTTAGGCATTAACCAAAAGAGGAGCCCGGAGTGCCAATTATAGGTCGGAGGTTACTAAAATCAAGTAGGTAGAGAAATTTAGATACCTGGTAAGGGTTCTAACAGCGAACGGAATGTGTGACACTGAGATCCGAAGGCGAATTTGCATGGCCAAATCTGAGTAGAATATTGAGAGATAGACAAATTTCGTTAGAAACCAGGAAATGAGTACTGTGACGTGATATCTATCCTCCTGTGTGGCAGCGAATACTGGACAATCTCCTCAAAGATGAAGGAAACCTGACTGGGGATGGCACGAACCGAACATGTAATCAATGACTGGGCTTTGGAGAGGATGGAAATGAAAAAGAAATTTATGCTTAACACCAGAAAGAGACAGTTGAAATTTTTGAGACACGTAATGAGGAAGGAAGGCTTGAAGATTTGATACTCACAGGTCGGATAGAAAGAAAAGAAAACATGGGAAAATGCTGCGTTTTTGCTTAAACAAATGAATGGCAGAGAAAGGTTTGGGAGAAATAACAAGACAAAATGTATAAAGAGATAAAATAGACAGGAGGATGTGAAGGGCTATGATCACTACGTCCTGAAGGGACACGGCACATAATAGAAGAGGAAGCATCATACACGAGTAATAAAATTAGTTTAGTCTATCTACACCAATTGAAAAAAAAAGAAAAAAAGGAAAGAGTGAAAAGGTTGGGAGAGAGAAAGCCGGAAATCACATCCTAAACAGGGAACAAGGGATGAGCCTCTTCACCTGTTCAATAGACGAGGATGGGGTGTGAACCGGGCGATAGTTTAGTCTATCTACTCCAATTGAAAAAAAAAAGAAAAAAGAAAAGAGTGAAAATGTTGGAAGAGAGAAAGCCAGAAATCACATCCTAAACAGGGAACAAGGGATGAGCCTCTACACCTGTTCAATAGACGAGGGTGGAGTGTGAACCGGGCGATAATTTAGTCTATCTACTCCAATAATAATATAAAAATGTATTATTGGGAAATTTACTACAAAATGTAATGTTGGAATAACGACGTATTGTTGGTAATTTTAATCTAAAAGCGTATTGCTAATAATTTTGCTTTTATATTGTACTGTTAGTCATTTTACTATAAAGATGTATTGTTGGTCATTTTACTATAAAAACGTATTCTTGGTAATTTTATTATGAAAAGTATTAGTGATAATTTTACTACTAAGATGTAATGTTGGTAATTTTACTAAAAAGCGTATCGTTAGTAATTTTACTATTAAAATGTATTGTTAGTCATTTTACTATAAAAATATTGCTAGTAATTTTACTATAAAAGTATTGCTAGTAATTTTACTATAAAAATATTGTTGGTAATTTTACTATTAAAATGTATAGCTGGCAATTTTTCTATAAAAATATAATTTGGTAATTTTATTTTAAAATGTATTGTTGGTAATTTTACTACAAAATCTATTGTTAGTAATTATACTATAAAAATATTTTGTTTGTAATTTTAATTTAGAAAGTATTGTTGGTCATTTTACTATAAAAATGTGTTGTTGGTCATTTTACTACAAAATGTGTTGTTGGTAAAGTTACTATAAAAATGTATTGTTTGTAATTTTACTTTAAAATTGTATTGTTGGTAATTTTAATACAGAATTTCTTGTTGATAATTTTGCTATAAAAATGTATTGTTTGTAATTTTACTATAAAATGTATTGTTGGTAAATTTACCATAAAATGCATTGTTGGTAATTTTTCTATAAAAATGTATTGTTGGTAATTTTTCTATAAAAATGTATTGTTGGTAATTTTTCTATAAAAATGTATTGTTAGCAATTTTACTATAAAAATGCATTGTTGGTAATTTTACTATAAAAACGTATTGTTGATAATTTTACTATTTAAATGTATTGTTGGTCATTTTACTATAAAATCTACTGTTGATTTTTGTTTGGGATTTCACTACTTGTCCATTGTTAGGACCCTAACAGGTGCTACAAACTAGTGTCAGAGTGGACTCTTAATAGCTTAAAATCTCCAGACCCGATTTAGTTTATTGTCATACACAAGACGGGCGATCTGTGAAGACATGAAATTAATACGGTTTGTGTATGCGAAAGGATGGCTAGTCAATATTATGAAAAAAATTTCAAAGTATTCAGTTCATCTTTTAAATTAATAGCAAACAATACATCGCAACTTTTTTTAAACAACAGAACGCACTTGTAGAATAATTAAAACTAGCGGAACCCGTGGAATTTCCACGGCAGGATAATTATGAGTCGTGGAAAGAATTTACTTCGTCATACTACAAATGATAGTAACGTCTTCCAACATAAAGGCATTGGATAATAAAATAATGATAAAACAGAGTGTAATTTTATAAAAATATCTATAAAAGTAATGTCCATAGAAGCTACTTTACTGTAATCTTATATTATATTAAGCGGCGTATGCTCAGACTGTACGCTATTTTGTGAGAGGTTTTGAAAGAAAAAATGTTTTTTTCATTATTGAAAAATCATGGTTCCTGTGTTCATTGTAAACATTTTTATCAAGGTTTAAAAAAATAATAATTTCAAAAATAATTTCATTCATTTGTTAATGAATACTGATAGTTTCATTAAAATCCGACAATTATTTGATGTTTGCCAGAATTTCCAAATTAATGTGTTTGTCACCGAAAAAAAGTGGGTGATGCAATCATTATGTTTCCATTGTAAAACAGTCGTAACGTTTCTTTAGCCGCTAACTCAAATCAAAACAAAACTTTCTAACAAAATTTCGAAAATGTTAGAAGGGATTAAACATTTTAAAAAAATAATTAAAGTTACTTTAAAGGCTCCTGTGTCCATTGTAAACAGAAAAGACCAACTGAGGAATGGCCAAAGGTGTAGAGGCCAGAAATCTCGTTATGAGGTTACGGGATACGACAATAAACCTACCTATTTTTACTATATTGTACAGTACACACACATATACACACACAATTACTGCTACAACCACCAGCTTAAGCTGCTACTGATACGGTAATGCTATAGGCTCTCTCCACCTACTCTCTCACTTTTTACTACCCTTCCGTTTGGGAAAGGAGAGATAGAGGGGAAGGAAAAGTTAGTGTAGAGAGTAAGTGGCGTAACGGACGGAGGAACTAAGTAACTAACTAAGGAAGGAACAAGCAGAATTATTATATGATTCTGGGAGTATTTTTAATTTAAATAAGGAAAAATTAGTCATTAATTTTTAAAATATGAAATTTTGTTTTAGCAACCCAACGAAGATTAGCGGTACAGTTTTCATTTAAAGGGGTCTATGAAGAAATCTGCTATTTTTTTAGAGGTGGGATAGAAAAAAAGTGGGTGGGTAGGAGAAAACAGTTCATGACATACTTGATGGGCTTAAGCAAATGGATGACAGAGCAGGTTTGGGAAAAATAACAAAACAAAACATTAAGAACTACATAAAATCAGGAAGATGTGAAGGGCCATGCTTAGCTACATCCTGAAGTAACACGGCATATAAAAGAAAAAGCAGAATGAGTTATTTAGATCCTTTAAGGAAGGCAAAAAAGAAAAGGATTATCCACCATTTTTTTAAGATTAAGGAATTTAGTATCCAGTGTAAAATATCAAGTGGCAAAGATTTGGCTTAGACATAGGAGTAATGTGCTTGGAGTCTCAAGCATTTAAAGACTTTTTTTTAAATATAAAAATGGTTCTGGGCATAACGGTAAACTGCATCCGGCAGCAAGGCCTCTAACTGAGAGTTTGTGAGAAGCATGGAACCATCTTTTAATTGCTGTTGTTCTTAGATCCAACATGACCCAGAGTGGTAGCACCTGTTAGGATCCCAGCTATGGGCAAACAGTTAACTCCTAAATTGGGGTCAAAACACTATGAAATTATAAAAATACACTTTTATAGAATTATATACATAAAAATAGACTTTTTATAGAGAAATAAACATTTTTGAAGGAAAAATATTATCAGCAATACATTTTTGAATACAAAACTAGAAGACATATTCAGTTTTCTAAAATAAAAAATCACCAAACTTCTCACTCTAACCAAACATTAAAAAAACTACCCTAAAACTTAGCTTTTTGGAATTAAATAACCTACAGAGATTGATATGCCGTTAACAAAACTCAAACTCAAATTAGATATAAAAATTATTTTTTAATTAATCTTTTGTTTACTTTTGGTGCACCTGGCTATTTTTCAGAGGGCATTAGTGCGCTCAAGAGAAACCTAGCTCAAGAGAAACCTAGCTCAAGAGAAACCTAGTACTATCGATCCCAGTGGAGCATAAACCATTGATGAACTCTCGCTATCACACAGATTATGTGAATGTCTTGGTTTGTTGTCGTAGATGCTTTTGTAACGTGTCTTCTTTTTCAGGTAGGGAGGTTAACTCTACTCAAAACTGTTTTTTTCTCCGGTCGAGGTGGGAAGAGATGGATTAACACCTTTTCCAAGGGTAATTGCGCGTAAGTAAATCCATCTGTTTCTTTTTGTTTTGTTTTTTTCTGATGAACTTTTTTCTCTGGTTAAATAACTAAACGTATTTACTCGTGCTACTTGATTGGCATCTACGTCACATCCTTTTAGTATTTAAATAGTTAAATTTAATCGACTCCTCTGCTCTAATAGCTTCTTTTCTCGCATTTCCCGCCGGTGGAACTCCCTTCCATTTACTTGCTTCCCTGATAGCTACAATTCCCAGAATTTTATTTGCAACGTCAATTGACATCTCCTTGAATCCCATCCAAATTTTATCTTTTTGTCACTACCCTGTACGCAGTTTTTTTTTTTCTCTCACAGAAACCATCCTGCATAAACACCCTTGGGAAAGGTATTAACACGTTTCTTCACCCTTCAGCTTTGGGTTAAATAGCGGGACAGATTGGGTTCTATAGCCTTGGTTGGCAACAAGTCTACCAGAAAAAGTAATGGCAACCTACTGCAAGAAAATCATCTGCCCAGTGGTCATGTTTCTTTCGAGACATGATCTCCTAAGCATTTATCTTGTATGACACTAATGTGGCTGACTGAACCCACGACCCCTGCGCAATAAGTATTGGCGGAACCTCGTAGCTTGAGGTGAAACATATGAGCTGTGATACAGTGAGACAGATCTGTCTGCGGATGACTATATAATCCGGCTAATGGTTACTAATGGAATTATATTCCACAGTTAGATATTTACTTTCAAAAGTGCTCAATACAAAAGTAGAGCATGAATTTTCTTTTTTTATAATCATATCGCACCAAGCAAAGCATTTTACTGCCACTGATGTGCAGGGGATTACATAGGAGAAAAGTTATGAAAGAGTGACTGGTTATAGGGGGTGTCAGGAAGTGTGTATGTGAAGGATAACTGTGGCCATAAAGTGAAGGATCAATTTATATATTGATTGTAATATAAAATTGATCCCCCACTTTATATTTACATATAATTTCTTGTTTGTTGATAAGCCGTAGAAAATGAATCAATCAGTCAATGAAATACTGATTAGCTACACATGCATGCCTTTTAGATTTATTTATATTTTCTGGAATATAAATGTATAGAAACTTTTTAATATAATCATATCGCACCAAGCAAGGCATTTTACTGCCACTGATGTGCAGGGGGTTACATAGGAGGAAAGATATAAGAATGAGTGACAGGTTATGGGAGTGTCAGGAAGTGGGTAAGAGAAAGATGAGAATACTGATGGGAGTGGAGTGGACGGAGAAAGGAGCATGAGAGACAGGGAGGATGCAGGTTAGTGAGTTTGGAGATGACTATTGACTTTACATTTACATTCTCGGAGCTTATAGCTGTCGGGGAACCAAGTAAACTGAAGGGAACTTTACAGGCGGGAAGTGTGAGAAAAGAAGCTGATGGAGTAGACTTTGCGTTTACAATTTATTGTTTTCACAGTAAAAGGGTGGGACCTAGTTGCTAATCTTGTGGCTCGAGTAAATTTATATATAGAGGGCACCAGTGAGCTAAGTTCATCGGAGCAGAAGCCGTGAAAGTATTTGGAGAAGAGACACAGGGAAGCCACATTGCGCTGGTGAGAAAGTTGACTGTATCCGAGCTACCAAGTCGGGATCTATCACATTACTGATTCTCCGTTGTATCTTGTCAAGGACACCCATGTGGATAGCAGGAGCACCCGACCAGATATGGCAGCAGTATTCAATGCACGGGCGGGTGGTAGATTTATATATCTGCAGGATTGTTTCAGGCGGGAAAAAACTTCCTGGCCCTACACAGAGAACCGACTTTCTTAGCAGCGGATTTAGCTATGGATTTGATAGTCATTCCACTTGAGGTCTGTTGTGAGGGTTAAGCCGAGGAGGCGCAGTGTTTTGCCTTCAGGGTGACTACCCAGATCCATGCTAATAGGGAGGCAGGAGCGATTGTATGTGATGGTTTATAGATAGCAGCTTCGTTTTGGAAGCATTTAAATTTGCGAACCATTTCTCACCCCAGTCCGCCATGGATCAGCGGTCCTTTTCAAGCTCGGCAGCGAGGTTTGCTTTGTCAGCCTCAGCAGGTTTTTGATCGATGCGACAGTAAAATGTAGTGTATTCAGCGTATATGCCTACTTGAATTTTATTACATCTGGGAGATCGTTAAAGTAGATAAGAAAAAGTATAGGATCTAGAATAGAGACTCTGGCAAACGCTTTGGAGGTATCTAGGGCAACATTTCGGGCTTCGCCGTTTTTGTTGAGAGCCTGATGTATATATTCAGTGATGGTCGTGAGCATATCAGCAGTAGACCTGATGAAGCGGAAACCATAGTGTGGGCTGAGATGTTGAACCACCTCGGCGTTGATGATGGCTTTGAACACTTTGCCGAACATCAGTAGGAGACTGATAGGGCGATAATTAAAAAGGTCAGAGGGTTCACCAGTGTTTTTATATATTGAAATCACGGAGGTGGACATCCAGCAGGCAGGAAAGCAAGAGCAAAGAAGTAGTAGTTTGGACAGAACAGAAGAGAGCTCAGGGGAACATTTCTTCAGGACAATGATTGAGATTCCGTCGCCGCCAATCGCTTTATGGTGGTCAAGCTTCGATATTATGTTAAAGACCACCGAGGGGGTAATGTGGATGTCATTCAGTTGGGCCTCAGTTCGGGGTGGGAAGTCGGGTACAAATACTCCAGAAGAGTCTAGAGTTGGTGGCGAATCTGCGAGCGAAGAACTCAGCCTTTTCTGTTGTAGAGGTAAGGACCTCAAATTCGTTGATTAGAGTGGGGATTGAGGATTTACTATTGCTTAGTACACTTTTACAGAGCCTCCAGTATTCTTTGGAACCAAACTTACGGGATGCTATGCGCTGCTTCATTCTGGCTGCAAACAGCAGCTTGGCTTCTTTAAGTATCTTGCACTCATTGCGAGAAGAAGCAAAGAGGTGCCTGTTATGGTCCGATGCGTGACCCCGATAAAGCCGGAAGAAGTGATTTCGGTTGGCGATGGCGGCCATATATATATATATATATATATATATATATATATATATATATATATATATAGTAATTATCATTATCATAATAATAATGGTATACTGCAACTTGATAGCTAGAAAGTTTCGGTGTTAAAACACCATCATTAAGCAGTGTGAAGTGTTGTTTTAACACCAACATTTTTCGCTATCAAGTTGCAGTATGCAATAATAATAATGTCCATATATATATATATATATATATATATATATATATATATATTACGGAAATTAACGAAGATTAACGAAACTTGGTTATAAACAACCGACAATTTAAAATGATTTGTTTGAACATTATTTTTGATCGATACTCGTATTTAAGTAGATATTCTGTTTTTAATTAAACAGTATTTTTATATTTATATCTACAGGCCTGATCATTTACGATAATCATCATGTTACGGAAATAAACGAAGATTAACGAAACTGCTTATAAGCAACCGACAATTTGAAATGATTTGTTTGAACATTATTTTTGATCGATACTCGTATTTAAGTAGATATTCTGTTTTTAATCAAACAGTATTATATATTTATTCTACTGGCCTGATTATTTACGATAATCATCATGTTACGGAAATAAACGAAGATTAACGAAACTGGTTAAAACAACCGACATTTTGAAATGATTTGTTTGAAAATTATTTTTGATCGATACTCGTATTTAAGTAGATATTCTGTTTTTAATCAAACAGTATTATATATTTATTCTACTGGCCTGATTATTTACGATAATCATCATGTTACGGAAATAAACGAAGATTAACGAAACTGGTTAAAACAACCGACATTTTGAAATGATTTGTTTGAAAATTATTTTTGATCGATACTCGTATTTAAGTAGATATTCTGTTTTTAATCAAACAGTATTATATATTTATTTCTACCGGCCTGATTATTTACGATAATCATCATGTTACGGAAATTAACGAAGATTAACGAAACTGGTTAAAACAACCGACATTTTGAAATGATTTGTTTGAAAATTATTTTTGATCGATACTCGTATTTAAGTAGATATTCTGTTTTTAATCAAACAGTATTATATATTTATTTCTACCGGCCTGATTATTTACGATAATCATCATGTTACGGAAATAAACGAAGATTAACGAAACTGGTTAAAACAACCGACATTTTGAAATGATTTGTTTGAAAATTATTTTTGATCGATACTCGTATTTAAGTAGATATTCTGTTTTTAATCAAACAGTATTATATATTTATTTCTACCGGCCAGATTATTTACGATAATCACCATGTTACGGAAATAAACGAAGATTAACGGAACTGGTTATAAACAGCCGACAATTTGAAATGATTTGTTTGAACATTATTTCTAATCGATATTCGTATTTAAGTAGATATTCTGTTTATAATCAAACAGTATTATATATTTATTTCTACCGGCCTGATTATTTACGATAATCATCATGTTACGGAAATTAACGAAGATTAACGAAACTGGTTATAAACAGCCGACAATTTGAAATGATTTGTTTGAACATTATTTTTAATCGATACTCGTATTTAAGTAGACGTTCTGTTTATAATCAATTAAAAATAAAGTAAACATAATAGATATTTATTGTCTCTTATATTTAACAGTATATGTTTAGAAAATTATCTGCTGCCTCGATACACACGTATACACACACACACGCACACACACGCACACACACACACACACACACACACATATATATATATTTATATATATATACTGTAATAGTTGTTACAATGGTTCATAAATTCATAGTATCACTACACAAAAAATTTTGGGTTTCGAAGCTAGCCTTATATGTGGACTGCTTCATTTTCAGGTGATATTTTTGAAATGAGAATTATCTAGTTAAAAGGACCGTTTATTTGTGTTGGATTTGTTTTTTTTGGGGGGGTGTTAGAGGGGTTGGTCTTTAATTTGATACTATATATATACATATATATATATATATTAAGCATATATTTAGTTAAACAGTAACTTTATAAGATTTAATTCCCATGAACATCGAGTGAACTTAAATTCAAATATGTTAAACTGTCAGTTTAAAATATGCACCTGATGATTGCATAATGCATGAAACTCCGAGTCGTACTATCGACATAGGACAATCTACATTTGTATCGAGCACTCTTTATAAAAGTAAATGCATGAACAAAAAGGTAAATAAACCTACGAGTTCAACAACTTAGTTACAGTATATATATATATATATATATATATATATATATATATATATCAGCATTCAGTTTGAAGTTTGAAGAATCCAAAGGAGTATCCTGTACACACAGTGGTTGGATAAATCTCTAAGAGAGCTCTAGATATATATCTATATAAATATATATACAGCAAATATAAGAAGAATTAAGGCAGAGACGTTACTTCATGGTAAATCGGAAGTATAAGCATATTTCAGGCGAACCATCAAAGCATTCTTTGTACAATAAAGACGGAAGCTGATGATTGTTCGCCTGAAATAGGCCCACAATTCCGATTTACCATGAAATAACGTGTCTGCCTTAATTCTTCTTATATATATATATATATATATATATATATACTAGTAGTACAGCCCGGGGTTGCTCGGGTGTAATGAAAGCTTTAAAACTAATCCATGGTCCTGGAGCTCAGACTCAGCCTAAAGAATATTTGCGTGAAGTTTGGTGAGAATGGGATAAAAATTGTGGATTTGTATAAATGACATACAGACAGATAAACTGACACACATAAACATCTTGCCTTTATATATATATATATATATATATATATATATATATATTGATATTGATATATATTGTCGTCCGCAGACAGTTTTGTTTCGCCGTATCACAGATCATCAGTACGGTTATTTAAATCGGACCACTCCTTCTATAACCCGAATTTTTTCGATTATCGATTTTCGATATTTATCGGGGGTATCTCGACACAAAACCTAGCTCAGAACACTCGCAGACGTTTAACGTACAACTGTGTAAATTTTCAAGAAAATTGGTTCAGCCGTTTTAGAGTGTGTAGGTAACGGATACACCCCCCCCACACACAAACAAAGTTTCATTTATAAATAAGTTTATATATATATATATATATATATATATATATATATATATATATATATATATATATACTGTACAACGCTCTACATTTGTATGGAGCACTCTTTATAAAAGTAAATGCATGACCAAAAGGTTAATAAACCTACGAGTTCAACAACTTAGTTACAATATATATACATATATATATATATATATATATATATATAGGAAAGAATATTAAAATATTTTGAATTTAAAAATGTACTTTTTTCAAATTTAAAAATCACTTATTTCTGATGAAGGACCGAGGGCGGTCTGAAATATAAAATACAGTAAAAAAAATAAACAAATACTGTCCCAAAAAAGTACATTTTTAAATTCAAAACTTTTTAATATTCTTTCCTATACATACTAAGACAGTATACGTGGATCATCACTATATATATATATATATATATATATATATATATATCTGTTCATGCACTAAACACTTTTTATTAGCACCTGAATAATAATACTATACATATGTGCATCCTAATAAGTATATTTAATAATTTACGTCACCATATATATGTATGTATATATATATATATACACACATATCTATGACAAACATGAACATGCTGTGCAAATAAAATCAATTTATTTTTTTTATATTAGGTTTTGTTTGCATTGGATCTTCGTGTTTACCTGGAATAAAAAACAAACTTTGCCAAGGATATTCGCCTTTAAATGATTCCGTAGAATTTAAGAGGAACTTGAACCCGGCTGTCCGATTTCACATTCCGTGACGATAACCATTGCACCACAAGTCGCACACGGACTGGTTGGGAACTGCTGGTCTGAGTGTTAAAGTGACGCGTGCTGTGATAGTATTGAGCGTGCGGAAAAGTTGTTGTACAAGCTGGTATAATTCCACGAATATACACACGTACTGTTATGTTCAATTAGAGCCATTTGAAAGGGCCAAGACCCTGGCTGCCAAAAAAGTCTCAATTTTCATTCCGAGGGAACTGCCGCGCGCGTTGGAGGTGACCCGTCGCTGTTCCTTTAAAGAGGCAGTAAATATCAAATGAGTATCCTTACACTCGTAGAAAAATGTCTTGGCGAGGTCACCTAGTACAGACGCTCGCCAAGATCGACTCATTGAAAGCACAGCGGTGGCAAAACCTCATATCGTCTATGCACGGATCTGAAAAATAAAATAAATAACCCCTGAACAGCTGGACTACGGACACCAAACGTCCACTTTCAACAAAGTACAGTCGCGCAAGTCTCCAGTAGAGCCATAAGAGATTCACCTAGAGAATTTGAAGGATGCTCTCTCCTGTTCCGCGATGCGATCAGGTTATTCGTTTTGTGAAGCGATGGCTTTTTGTGCGTGGGGGATCGACATTTTACCAAGATTACCCGCTCAGTGTACAGAGTTCCAGCTTCTGGTTTCGCTGTGTGCAGTGTCAGAAGATATAAATCGAGCACGGTTTTAATGTTTTTGAAATTAATGAGGAACTGTGCCATAGCTGGTCAGAATATTTTGGTCACGCTGTCTGGTTACAATTCCCGAAACAAGAATACGGAACCCTTTTCCACAATTTCCAATAATCCTATTCTACTCAACAAGCCCTGTAAGATGTTCGACAATTCTCATAGCAGAATGATTGCTAAACTGATTTTAGTCCTACTAGACATTTATAAATCTACCATTCGACCGTGCATCGAATACTGTAGCCATTTTTGGTCGAGTGGTCCTGCTATTCATCTTGAGGTTCTCGCCAGAATCCATCTTGCACATATATAAATCTTACATTCGTCCGTGCATCAAATACTGTTGCCATATCAGGTCGGGTGCTCCTGATATTCATCTCGAGGTTCTCGTCAGAATCCATCTTGCACATTTATAAATCTTCCATTCACCAGTGCATCAAATACTGTTGCCATATCAGGTCGGGTGCTCCTGATATTCATCTCGAGGTTCTCGTCAGAATCCATCTTGCACATTTATAAATCTTCCATTCGTCCGTGCATCAAATACTGTTGCCATATCTGATCGGGTGCTCCTGCTATTCATATCGATTTTCTCGACAAAATTCCAAAGAAGGATCTGCAATGTAATCGATCCTTACCTGGCATCTCGACATCAGTCACTTTCTCACCGACATGACATGGCTTCCCTTTGTTTCTTCTACAAATATTTTCATGGCAACTCCTCTAACGAGCTTTTTCCCCTGGTGCTCCGATCACATGAATTTAAAGTCGCGACTAGATTGGCATCTAGGTCACGCGCTTTCACCGTTGAAATAGTTAAATATAACCGACAGTTTTTTTTTCTCGCACCGAGGAAATCCCATCTTCTTATTTAGTTCCCTGATAGCTATGATCTTCAAAAAAGTAGACTTCTAAATAGCGAACGCGTATTGTGAAATGTTTTATAGAAAATGGAGTTGTCGGTTTTCGGAGATAAATGGCCATCTTTTTCTCCAGTGGTCCTGGGTAAGACGGTAAACTACATCCGGCAGCAAGCCTCTGATTGGCAGGTCGTAAGGAGCATGGAGCCACCTCTTAATTGCTGTTGTTCCCAGGTCCACCCTGAACTTATGTGGTAACACCTGTTAGGGTTCGGGCTATGGGCAAACAGTTAACCCGCCAAACTGGAGTCAAAACATTATGAAATCATAAAAATAGACTTTTATAAAAACATATACAAAAAAAAAGACTTTTATAGAAAAATACACATTTTTGAAGTACAAATATTACCAACAATACATATTTGAAGAAAAAATTATAACCGTAACACATTTTTGAAGGAAACAAATATTCTTAGTAGAACATTTTTGAAAACAAAACTAGAAGACATTTTCAGTTTTCTAAAATAAAAAAAGGATAAAAACAAATATATTTCATTAAAATCTAACTAAATCAACCCCCTCACTATAACCAAACATGAAAAAAATATTTTAAAACCCCACTTTTTTGGCATAAAATGACCCACAGTGGTTGATATGCTGTTAACCAAAGACCTCAAAATCTGACTAAATCAACCTTCTCACTATAACCGATTATTAAAACAAAATTTAGAACCCCACCTTTTTTTTTACATTAAATGACCCACAGAGGTGTTGATATGCAGTTAAACAAGACTCAAACTCAAACTCAAAATCTGACTAAATCAAACTTCTGACTACAACCAAACATTAAAAAAATATCTTAAAGCCACACCGTTTTGGCATAAAATAACCCACAGAGGTTGATATGCTGTTAAACAAAACTCAAATTCAAATTCAAAATCTGAATAAATCAACCTTCCCACTATAACCGAACATTAAAAAATACATTAATAATATTCACCTTTTTGGCATTAAATAACTCAGAGAGGTTGATATACCGTTAAACAAAACTCAAATTCAAACTCAAAATCTGACATAAACAACCTTCTAACTATAACCAATCATTAAAAAAAATACCTTAATAATACTCACATTTTTGGCATTAAATAACCCACAGAGGTGTTGATATGCCGTTAAACAAAACTCAAATTCAAACTCAATTCTTATCCAGTTCTAACTGCTCCAGATTTTTTTTTCTGTGGGTTTATCTTAAGAAAAAAAAGTTTATGTCAACAAATCCTAAAATAGCTCAGATCTTAAAAATAATATTGAAGCAGAAAATAGATCATTGCCGCCACAAGCATTAAGGTCTGTTACGGAAAACACTTTAGAAAGGGCACTTTATGCGAATTGCAAAATAGACGCAATTTAAAAGATGTCATCTTTCTCACCTAGGAAAAGTAAATCTCACATTCTTTTTCTTTAACTTAGTAAAATATCTCAGTTTCTGCACAAATAATAAGCGAGATATTAGATATTTCAACCCCTTGGTGAATTTTGGGACACCCTGTATATGTGAGAATTTGTATAATCATATTATAATCAGTATTTACATTATTCGGACTATTATCCTCATCTTTGTTGTACTCTCCGGCCTTCTTCAGGTGCTAGGAATTTCGAACCGAACCCTTTATTTCTAGCACCTGAAGAAGGCCGGAGCGCACAACGGCCGAAACGTTGTACAAATGGCAACAAAGATGAGGGCAATAGTCCGAATAATATAAATACTGTAAATAGTACCTCATCTCAGAAATATAGACATATAGAATGATCTATTATTAAACGTCGTACAAATGGCAACAAAGATGAGGACAATTGTTTGAATAGTCTAAATACTGTAAATACTACTTCATCTCAGAAATATAGACAAATAGAATGATCTATGATTAAACGTCGTACAAATGGCAACAAAGATGAGGACAATAGTCCGAATAATATAAATACTGTAAATACTACTTCATCTCAGAAATATAGACAAATAGAATGATCTATTATTAAACATCGTACAAATGGCAACAAAGATGAGGACAATAGTCCGAATAATGTAAATATTGTAAAAGTACCTCATCTCAGAAATCTAGACAAATAGAATGATCTATTATTAAACGTTGTACAAATGGCAACAAAGATGAGGACAATAGTCCGAATAATGTAAATACTGTAAATACTACCTCATCTCAGAAATATAGACAAACACTAATATTCTAACCATAGAATTCTTTTCGTAGTAGTGTTATCTATGTTCATAATATCAATTGTTGTTCTATTTACTTTGCGTATTCCGTTTGGAATTTATTGCCAAAATTTCCCCAAACTAGATGGTGCTGCTCTGTCTTTGATGAAAGTAGGTGTTGTGGGGTTCTACCTTTTCATAAAGATGGACTCGTTCAGAGTATACTTATACTACTGCTATAGAAGCAAGACGAGAGAACGTCGCGTTTTCACGCGGTTGTTCCTTTGTCACTGTCAGCTCTTTGCCTTCGGGTGGAGAGTATTAACCCAATATGGCTCCGCCGAAGGGTAGATTCATGACGGCAAAATTAGACAGTTATTTTTGGCTGGGCTATATGGCCCGGAGGACCTACGTTAAAAAAAGGCCTTGTGCCGCATTTTGCCCTAGTGGGAGGGCAAATAAATACCAGAATGGCGCGTTTTCACACGGTAGTTCCATTGACACTGTCAGCACTCTGCTTTCGGGCGGAGAGCATTAACTCAGTTGTGGCTAGGCAAAATTAGACAGATGTTTTTGGCTGACCTATATGGCCCGGAGATCCCACGTAAAAAAGGCCTTGTGCCATATTTTGTCCTAGTGGGAGGGCAGATAAATACAGTATCCCGCGTTTTCACGTTGTTATTTCTTTGACACTGTCATCTCTCTGCTTTCGGGCTGAGAGCATTAACCCTGCCGTGGCTCCGCCAAATGATAGTCATGACTGGGCAAAATTAGACAGATATTTGTGGCTGGACTATATGGCCCGGAGAACCCACGTTAAAAAGGCCTTATGTCACATGTTGCCCTGGTGGGTGGGGTGGGGGGTATAAATAAATACTGAATACCGCGTTTTCACAGAGAGTTAACCGGTGAATACGAAAGTCCAGAGAGAGAGATTAGCAGTCGGTACATCGTAGTTCATAGTAGCTCTGTGCTCCACTCATCAAGAAGATTATTACGCCATACCCGTCAACTTCCGACGCGGCCATACTCAATATACTACGGCTTCACTTCCAGAGACTTGTACATATACTTTTTAATAACCGGCATTCCTGGACTACCAATCTTCATTCAAGTCTGTATCCTTACGTTAATATACTTATTTTCTATCTCAATTACTAGTCGTTGTTCATTTATTTGTGCGGGCCCCATTTCTGGGATCCACAACACTTGGTCTACTAATCTTCATTCACGTCTGTATCCTTACGTTAATATACTTATTTTCTATCTCAATTACTGGTCGTTGTTCATTTATTTGTGCGGTCCCCATTTCTGGGATCCACAACACTTGGTCTACTAATCTTCATTCAAGTCTGTATCCTCACGTTAATATACTTATTTTCTATCTCAATTACTGGTCGTTGTTCATTTATTTGTGCGGGCCCCATTTCCGGGATCCACAACACTTGGTCTACTAATCTTCATTCAAGTCTGTATCCTTACGTTAATATACTTATTTTCTATCTCAATTACTGGTCGTTGTTCATTTATTTGTGCGGTCCCCATTTCTGGGATCCACAACACTTGGTCTACTAATCTTCATTCAAGTCTGTATCCTTACGTTAATATACTTATTTTCTATCTCAATTACTGGTCGTTGTTCATTTATTTGTGCGGTCCCCATTTCTGGGATCCACAACACTTGGTCTACTAATCTTCATTCAAGTCTGTATCCTTACGTTAATATACTTATTTTCTATCTCAATTACTGGTCGTTGTTCATTTATTTGTGCGGTCCCCATTTCTGGGATCCACAACACTTGGTCTACTAATCTTCATTCAAGTCTGTATCCTTACGTTAATATACTTATTTTCTATCTTCATTACCGGTCGTTGTTCATTTATTTGTGCAAGTTCCATTCCCGAGATCCAAAACAGTAGAGTTTTTTTTTTAACCCCACACCACATCGGTTTGGATTTAAAAGCTTTATTTTTTAAGTAACTACTTGATTTATTTTTTAATCAGAAATTATTTTTGAATTACGATAAAAGTTATTTTAGTGGCCTCACGTGTTTGAGTAGAACCAATATTGCTTTTCAAACAGTGTGATTGATATCGACAGTCTTAGAAGCAACGAAAATCTTCCTAAAGATACATGATACATAAGCAACTTCGGATTTTTTACCGTTTTTCTGGTTCCTTATTTATTTATATAATAATAACGACTCCAATTGCTTAAATAGTTGCTGAAACTGTTAGTGCTCACGTATAATAGTGCTCACGTATAATATATATATATATATATATATATATATATATATATAAATCATGCGATGTCGGTATAGGAGAATCCAAAGGAGTATCCTGTATATACAGTGGTAGGATAACTCTCTAAGAGAGCTCTAAATATATATCTATATAAATACACATTGAGCAAATATAAGAAAAAATTTAGGCAAACACGTTATTTCATAGTAAATCGGAAGTTATAGGCCTGTTTCAGGCGAACCATCATCAGCTTCCGACTTATTGTACAGAAGATTTTCCACGAATGAATTTCACAAACAAAGACCTCCCCCCACAAAAAAAAACGAAATAAAAATAAAGATCACTCCCTTAAAAGAGAAAATTTAAGAAAAGATACGTCATTACATCAGTTCGGCGAATACACACATATATTCATACATAATCATCTATACACGCAACATATAATCAAAGAGCACGCGTAAGAGCGGATGTCAAAGATACAAATCAGTTAGACTGCTGACATGTAGATTTAAAAAGTAAAGAAAGGTGGTTAGAGAGAGAGATAGCGTTAAAGAGAAAGGGTAAGTAACTTAAAGCGAAAACGAAAAGAAAAATAAGAAGAAAGGAATAAATTTAAATTAGAAAGAAACGAGGATAGGAGAAAACGAAAAACGAAAAGGAGAAAACGAAAAACGAAAAGGAGGAAACGAAAAACGAAAAAAATGAATATTATATATTAATGGTGAAAGGATAAGAAATTAGAGTCTAAAAAAATTAATAAAATTTAATATATTTAAGAGATAATCGTTAATCAGTCCGTTGTAATCACAAATACCATCACACCACTATATAATCAAAATTGTAATAATTTTACATTCAACAAAACAAATATAATACAATATAAAATTAAAAACTTAATTTAAAAGTAAACCTACTTATTCTATTTAAACTTAGTTGTTTAAACTGAATTATTTAGTTTTAAAAAATTTAACATATTAATAATGGAAGGATAAGAAATTGGAATAAAAACTAAGAAAATTAAAAATAGTTAAGATATACTAGTTAATCAATCCGTTTTAATTACAATTACCACCACACCATTACATAATCAAAATTATACCAATTATTCGGTTAACAGTACAATTGTAATACGATATAACGTTAATAAAGGAGGAAAAATATTCGGTCAACGGTACAATATTACGTTAATGTAAAAAGCATATATATGTACACATACAACTCACACACACAAGTAAATACGTATACACACATACACACACACGCATATATATGTACACACATATATGTACACATACACACATATATATATATACAAACACACATATATACACACATACACCCGCAAAAAATAAAAATGTAAGCAATACCATAGACATATATAAACCTGTATAAAATAAATAATCGACACTTATAACAATAGATTACAAATAAATAACAGATATTCCATAAGATAGTGTGATGTGTGTAAAATCTTCAGAGGAATGAATGAGGGGCTAAAAGTTTAACATAATTTAAGCTCTTATATACATACGAGTCAATTAAACGCTTACAGCACCTGGTATTTTCAAGCCAAAGTGCTCTAATTCATTAGTAAATAAGCGATGCGTGTATGCGAGAGTAGCTACTGTTTTTCAAAGTCTACCATTCTTCTAGAGTGCTCAATCAGGGTGTGAGAGCGTAGTCATATATATATATATATATATATATATATATATATATATATATTTGCTCTGTAATATTTTATTACATGGAGCTCTCTTCCTGTATCATTTTTTAATCTTAAAATAAATTTTTTAATATTAATTAGGATCGGGTTTTTGGAATTTACCTTCCTGCTTTTTTCCCCTTGGATTGAAGTATCTGATATATATATATATATATATATATATATATATATATATATATATATATATATATTTGCTCTGTAATATTTTATTACATGGAGCTCTCTTCCTGTATCATTTTTTAATATTAAAGTAACATTTTTAATATTAATTAGGATCAGGTTTTTGGAATTTACCTTCCTGCTTTTTCCGCTTGGATTAAAGTATCTGAATTAAAATATATATATATATATATATATATATATATATATATATATATATTATGCTCACCCATAAATAGATATTTAACGGTGTGATTAATAATACATTTTATAATATTGTTACCTCATCATTTTATAACATGAACTGCTTTTAAAAGAAACCCAGCAGCCTGATGGGTGGTCCCGTTTTCTAATAAATGTTTTATTTAAAATGGACAAAGAACTTAGATTTGAAATTTGATCATCCTGGCGTCGAATTACTTCTTCTACTGACTGTAATAAAAATAATAAGAAGAAGATATAACATTCTACTGATTTCTACTCGAATTCTTTGTACTTGATTGGATTATCAAACATTTGGATTATACCTCTTTCGTTTCCCCTCTGTGAAATGACCAGTTATGTTTTTGGTATGGCACCATATATAGTTGCATCTTTCAAATTAAAAAATAAATCTTGTCACTTGTTCATCATATTTCGATTTCTGCTTTGGTCTCACTACCAACCCAGTCTGCGGGAAGACCTGTGACAGGTCGTGGCGTGTTGTTATGACTCCATTTCATGTTTTTTTCTATATCCCCTATCATCCCCAGCGTTACACAGACAAAGTTCTCCTTAGTGTGTGAGCTCTACTTAATAAGACAATTTTTTGTATATCTCTTAAGCTGGGGTTTCCAGGGATTCTTTTAATGTGTTGTTTTGTTCCATTTTTTATCATTCCAAGTGCACCTACTATCACTGGCACAACTCTTGTTTTCAATTTCCACATTTTTTCTATTTCAATTTCCAGGTCTTTATATTTTGACAGTTTTTCAAATTCCTTGATTGCAATGTTACAATCCGCTGGACAAGCCATATCAATTAATAGACAAGTTTTCTCTTTCTCGTTTTTAACAATAATGTCCGAAAAAAAAATTTTAACTGTGTCTTTCTGATAGATTAGTGTCCTTTTTGTCACCATTTCCCTTGTGTCTGCTTTAAAAACAGTGTAGAAAAGACATCCGCTCACACTGACAAGAACATTTTCAAGAGAACTAGGATCATCAAAAACACATGTAGAACATTTAACAGTATTCACATTATTCGAACTATTGTCCTCATCTTTGTTGCCACTTGTACGACGTTTCGGCCGTTGTACACTCCAGCCTTCTTCAGGTGATACGAATTTTGAACCGAACCCTTTATTACAATCACTCGAGTATACCATTCTAATTTCTTGCGCAAAGCCCCGATTGGAAGTCATGAGTTATCTCCTGCTAACCTTGCAAGTTACTTGTTCACCACTGCTGTAGCCTTAAGGACACATGCCTCAGTGGATGTGGACGTTGGTTAGTTCCTGACTAGACTCTTAGAGTTGTGAGTTCAATAACAGGCTACAGCAGTGGTGAAGAAATAAATTGCTGGCTTAGCGGTTATTCGTGACTTCTAATCAAGATTTAACGGAAGAAATGGATTTCATATACCCCAGTGATTGTAATAAAGGGCCCGGTTCTAAATTTCTGAAGAAGGCCGGATCGTACAACGGCGGAAACGTTGTACAAATGGCAACAAAGATGCGTACAATAGTCTGAATAATGTAAATACTACCTCATCTGTAAAATATAGGCAAATACTAGAACATTTAAGTTGTAAAATGAAAAAAAAAATTGATTAGCAAACAAAAATATTTTATGAACAATGCAACGATAACAAACTGTGTTTATTTGTTAGTTTGCATTTAGGTTGGTTTTTGTAGGTGTATGCGTAGGGGTGGAATAAACATTCGATTGAAAATAAAATCGATCAAATCCATATTCTTATTCGAATGTCGCGATGACATCCACCATGAATTTCGAATGAGTTCATTTTTAAAATTCAGTTGAAAGAGAAACCTCCGAATGAAATGCAGGCTTCTAATCTGAACACAACGCGTTCGTGGACCACAACTAGATATACATATATCGGAACAAATAGAGATATTGAAGACGGCAAAATATCAGTGGACATCCCCACACGACAAATCATATATAATTCATACTTCTTCTTCCCACAACGTCCGTTAACTGTTAATTACTTAACATCCCCAGTCTTAAAATGCGCGCTTTGTCTTCATTTTTTCCTCGCACATGTATCATAGAAGTAACTGCTTTTCACTCTCTTCAGCTATCTTATGTAGGGGGTCGTGTAGTTTCCTTTCCGTGTTTGTTATCAGCTCTGTATTATCTGCGTATCTTATGATGTTCAAATTGTGGCCTCCGATGACAAATCCTGACATAACATCTAGGGTCCTCAGAATAGTCTCGCTGTACAAGTTAAAAAGATCCGGTAAACAGACACATGTTTGCCTTTCGCCCCTTTGAAGCACTACAAATAAACTGCAAGAAAACCAAATGAATAGTCATCAGCAAAAAGAGCAGCCCAAAATACAGGTGGGGGGATACTAAAGTCAATCACGTACAAAAATTTAAATACCTGGGAAGTGTTCTAAAAGAAGACGGAAAGTGCAACACAGAGATCCGAAGGCGAATTAGTAAGGTGAAGGACGTATTCCAGAAACTGAGTAGAGTATTAAGAGACAGGAAAATTTTGCTAGAAACAAAGAGAGTACTGGATTGCTATATGATATCAGTTCTTTTAGTATGGCAGTGAATGCTGGACAATATCATCAAAGATGAAGGAAAAACTTGAAGCAACTGAAATATGGTTCTACAGAAGTATACTGGATATAAAGTGAAGAAGCAATTTCATATTACAATCAATATATAAACTGACCCCTCACTTTGTGGTCACAACAGTTTTTATACATTTATATTCTTGAAATCCAAAAGCACAAGGATGCATTTCAGGAGCTGAGAAGAGTATTAAGAAACAGGACAATTTCGCTAGAAACAAAGAAGAGAGTACTGGATTGCTGTGTGATGTCAGTTCTTCAATATGGCAGTGAATGCTGGACAATATCATCAAAGATGAAGGATAAACTTGAAGCAACTAAAATATCGAGCATGTGAGCAATGATGATGTTTTGGAAAGGATGGAAACGAAAAAGAAATTAATACTGAGCACCAGGAAGAGACAGCTAAAGTTCCTGGAACATGCAACGAGGAAGGAGAGCTTGGAAAACCTGATACTAACAGGCCATAGATGCAGAAAGAGACAGAGGAAAGCAGTGGATAACATATTTGAAGGGCTTGAGCAGGAGGATGACAGAACGGGGGTTGCGTGGTTTAACAGGCGAAAGCGTGCTAAGAGCCACCAGGGATGGGAGACGTGGAAAGCCATGATGGCCTACGTCCTGAAAGGACAAGGCACATAGAAGAAGAAGAAGTGCTTTTCATACTCGTATTTGTCAAGCTCTAAAAAATGAATGCGTTTTAAATTTAACTGAAAGAGCGTAATTCACAATTATTATTTCATTGGAGCAGATCGACTAAACTATCGCCCGGTTCACACTCCACCCACGTCTATTGAACAGGTGAAGAGGCTCATCCCTTGTTCCTTGTTTAGGATATAGTTTCTGGCTTTCTCTTTTCCAATCTTTTCACTCTTTTCTTTTTTTTTCTTTCTCAATTGGAGTAGATAGCCTAAACTATCGCCCGGTTCACACTCCACCCATGTCTATTGAACAGGTGAAGAGGCCCTTGTTCCTTGTTTAGGATGTGGTCTCCGGCTTTCTCTTTTCCAATCTTTTCATTCCTACTTAGCCCCCTGCGCTTCAGTGGCATTACTGCCTTGCTCGGGGTGATATGATTAAAAAAAAAAATTCATTACACGGGTCGATATTTCTTTTTACTCAAATATTGTCGAGCAATGGGCACAGGTTTTTGCACTATTTTTTAAACGATGATTCAGAAAATCAAGTCCGTTTTGCCCCATCACATCAGGTTTTCTTTGGACAGATGATGCCTTTTTTACTCAAAATAGACCCAAATATCTAATTTCACCGTAAAATGCCAGGACATAATAATGGAGGTAAAGATTGAACCATTTTATTTTAGGTCCAAGTAACTTATCATCCGAGGGAAAGCATCCTAATAACCTCCTAAGTGTATTTTAAGCGGTTTCAGTCTCTATTTTCTGACCTAGAAATTCTCCCTTTTTTGTGGATTTATTGCTTCACGCCAAGAATCATAATTTTCTGATCTAAATTACTTGATGTGTTGTGATTTTGGTATAAAATTAATCATTTTTTCAACTATTATATTCATTCAGTCAGTTAAGTGTCATACGTGATACTCGCTTTGGGCGATCATGTCTCGAGAGAGACATGACTGACTGGGCAGAAGATTATCCCGCAGTAGGTTGCCATTGCTTTCTGCGGTAGACTGGTGAATTATATTATTCTATTAATAATTAGTAATTAGTGGGGGATCAGTTTATTACTTCATGACAATAGAAAACCGATCACCCATTTTATGCCCAGCAGAAGCCTTAATCATGTTTCTGTTATATTCAGTCAGTCAGTTAAGTGCCATACGTGATTCACGCTTGGGCGATCATGTCTCGAATGAGACATGACTGACTGGGCAGAAAATTATCCCGCAGTAGGTTGCCATTGCTTTCTGCGGTAGACTGGTGAATTATATTATTCTATTAATAAGTAGTAATTAGTGGGGGATCAGTTTATTACTTCATGACAATAGAAAACCGATCCCCCACTTTATGTCCAGTAGAAACCTTAATCATGTTTTCAACTATTATATTCAGTCAGTCAGTTAAGTGCCATACGTGATACACGCTTTAGGTTATCATGTCCTCTGATATTCTCTAGCACTCAGTAACCCCCTTGTGTCTTAGTTGCTTTATTGCCTTGTTTAAGGTGAGATGTTGAAAAAGAAATTTGTCGTTCATTCTGATTTAAGGCACAGAGGCGAAACGAGTTTTTATTAAAAGCCTCTCCACTTTTTAGTGGAGTTAGTGTGATAGGAGATGTCTATTGACCTTACATTTAAATTCCTGGAAATTGTAGCTGTCGGGGAAGCAAGTATATGGAAGGGAATTCCACAGGTTGGAAGTGCGAGAAAAGAAGCTGTTAGAGTAGAAGTTGCGGTTACATTTTATCGGTTTCACTGTAAAAGGTGGGACCTAGTTGCTAATCTAGTAGCTTGTGTAAATTCATACCTAGGAGGCACCAATGATCTAAGTTCATTAGAGCAGAAACCGTGAAAGTGTTTATAGAAGAGGCACAGGGGAGCCACGTTACGCCGGTGAGATAGCGTCTTGCTTTTTGTTTTGCTTTGTTTGTTTATCGAACATTTTCGTATTCCAACCGCATTTGTCGCATTTATTAAGCGCAATTAACCTTTGGAAAGGTATTAATCCGTCGCTTCTCTTTCCAGCTATGGATTAAATAGCAGGATAAATTGGGTTGTATGGCCTTGGTTGGCAACCAGTCTACCGTAGAAATTAATCGCAACCTACTGCGGAAAAAATCTAATTGAAATAGTCACTGAGGTTGGGTAAGAGTTCAAGGCTGATAATAATAATATGAGAACGCTCAGGTTTGATGAATCACATTGTTCTTGTACTATTTCCGAGCTCATTCTGCTTGGTACTCATCAGAATTAGGAAGATAGGTTTTGTTACATAGGTCATTAGTCTAATCGATAGATTTCAAAAACGCTTGCACTTGGCTTTTTAGACAGTCTTGATCTACATCCATGTTTGGTATAATAACACAGTGGTATATTTAATTTATTATGTCTGTATATCTTGTCAATACCAAAACCAGCGAAAGAATCTTTATTACACTTCTATATGGTCTTGCTTCATTGTTTCTATTTAGTTTGATCAGTGCAGATTCCACTTCAGATTTTAATATTTCCTGTCCGATATTTTGCTTATTGTGGTTTCTCCTCTTTCGTCTTGGAAGCGTTCTCTACTGTGTTCGTTCCCATCTCTAAAATATTTTTTAAAATTTTTTTTATTTCTCTAAAATCAGTGTTTCTTGTATTTTAATATGCATTTTTTGTAAGTGGATTTTATGATCTTGACAAGCATTTTTTTTTTATGTTATGGTTCTCTTCTACGTGGAATGGACTCTTCCTCCTGCTATAAATAATAACTTCCGGGGACGCGGCTGTGTGACAGTCGTGTGACAGTCTAGAGACAGTTAAGACGCAGCGTATCTATACCGTTCGGATTTACACTTCTATTTTGCTGACTACTAACACTTATTGTTGTATATATGTTCTGTTATTCTGATACACTTGTTTGAACCTACCTTCTTGTTTTCCGTGTTTTTCTTCCTGGGCCAAACAGGCCACAACAGTTAGTTCTTTCATTTTTTTTATGAAAGCCATTAATGTCTGTTTACTGGATAGGTATTTTTCATTATGAATGAAAAAACAAATCTGCGTTTTTTTTTCTTTTTTTTCTTTTTTTTCTTTTTTTTCTTTTTTTTCTTTTTTTTCTTTTTTTTTTCTTTTATTATTATTGCAAAAGCGTTTACGGTCATATCATGTTGAATAAACCGGTTCTCGTCCGATCACCGAAGTTAAGCAACGTTGAGCCTAGTCAGTACGTAGATGAGTGACCGATTGAGAATACCAGGTGCTGTAAGTGTTTCTTGACGGATGTGTGTTGTGGTGCAGTGGATATCGGCTCGGAAAGAGAAATCAGGGAGCCGAGTTCGAATTCCAATTGAATGCCCTGCATTCACTTACGTGCTAATACCCTCGGGAAAGGTATTAATCCGTCTTTTCCCTCCAGTTATGGGTTAAATAACAGAACAGATTGTGTTCTATAGCCTTGGCTGGCAACCAGTCTACCGTATTGGCAACCTGTTGCGGGATAATTAAAATGTCTGAGGTCTATACAGGGTAGGACTTGAGGCCCTGCCTTTAAACTAATGCCAACGAATCTTTCTCCATCGCTTGGGAGGAAGCCGGCTTAACCTGACCAGGGTGAATGCACAAACAGGTACAGGTAGGGTATTACAAAAGCTGTAAGAAGATACCTATTAATGGATTTAACACTCTCATCCCATTAAAAGAATAATCAAACAAAAACATGCAGTTTTCGACTTCTATTCCGACCGGCCAAACAGACATTAAGTGTGAAAAGCATTTTATATCTAATCAGTATGGCTGATGCTAACCTCATTGCACTTTCTAGGACGAACGCTTTCCGCTAATATGTAGTAGAAAGGTTATATTCAATCCATTTCTTGTTTTTCAGCTAGGAAAGTTGGTTCACTGTGCTAGAATGTGTAATTCGTGCAAAACAATGTTTCTCATATATGTGTCAATCTACCATTCGTCCATGGTCTACTGCTCCTGCTATAGATTTAAAGCTTCTTGATAAAATCCAAAAGAAGAATCTGCTAGTTTATTAGTCCGAACCCGGCATCTCGGTTTTAGTTACTATTCCTACCACACCGTAACGTAGCATCCTTTTCTGTAAATATTGTCATTCTAATTGTTCTGATGAACGTTCCTCTATCGCATGTATACTTTATGAATTTAAGCGCAGTACTTGATTGGTGGAAAGGTCCCATCATTTTACAGTTGAAGTGGATAGATATTGCCGTAAATTTTATGATAACAATTCCTTCTCTCGCACTTGTCGCTTGTGGAACTCTTTTTTCAGCTTATTAGATTCCAGTCAAGTTTGATTTTCAAAAGTTTAAATGCAATCATAATCGTTATTTTCTGTCTTCTTAATTCTTATTCTTTTATTTTTTTTTTTTTAATAATGTCACCCCAAGCAAGGCATTCCACTGCCACTATTGCGCATGGGGCTACATAGGGGAAGGTAAAGAGAAGGAGTGGTTAGACATAGGGAATGTCAGGAGGAAGGTGACAGATGAGTAAGGATAGCGAGGATGAGGTTTGGGCAGATGGCAAGAGTGTTTGATAGAATGGGAGCAGGTTAATGTGTTAGGAGGTGTCTATTGACCTTACATTTAAACTCCTGGAGATTGTAGCCGTCGGGGAAGCAATCGTTTGGAAGAGAATTCCACAGTCGGGAAGTGCGAGGAAAGAAACTGTTGGAGTAGAAGTTACGGCTGCAAAAATGCAGTTTCACTGTAAAAGGGTGGGATCTAGTTGCTAATCAAGTATCTCATTCAAATTCGTATTTAGGGGGCACCAGTGATCTAAGTTCATCGGAGCAGAAGCCGTGAAAGTATTTATAGAAAATTTTATTTTATTTATTTATTTATTTTTAATTTTAAATAAATTTTAAATAAATTTTAAATAAATAAAATTTTATTTTATTTATTTATTTTTAATTGTTTCACCCCCAAGCAAGAGGATACCGTCACTGATGTGCAGGGGGCTACATAAGAGAGTTAAAGTTTTAGGCAGGAAGAGAGTAAAGAGAAAGACGAACCATTTACAGTGGGCGTCAGAGAAAGGGCAAAAGAAGGTTGTGAACACAGAAGTGAAGACAGTTGAGAAGGTAGAGAGAAAGCTACACGGGGAGATGTAGGAAGTGCTGGAGTCAAGTGGATGGGAGATGGGAACTGACATTGCATTTAAATTCCTGGACGTTGTAGTCGTCAGGAAAGCAAGTATATGGAAGGGGGTTCCACAGGCAGGGAGTGGGAGAAAAGAAACTGATGGAGTAGAATTGTTGCCTGCATTTGGTTGATTTAACTGTAAAAGGGTGGGACCTTGTTTGCCAGTGTGGTTGCAAGAGTAAATTCTTATGGAGGAGGCACCAGTGATCTTAGTTTGTTGGAGTAGAAGTCATGAAAATATTTGTTGAAGAGACAGATTAAAGCCACATCCTGCTGGTGAGAAAGTGCCTGAAGTCGAGCTGCCAAGTCGGGACCTATCACATTACGGATTCTCCTTTGGAGCCTGTCGAGAACACTGAGAGGAACAGCAGAGCTCTTTTTTTACTAGTGTTTTTTTCTGATATTCTCTAGCACTCAGTAACCCCCTTGTGTCTTAGTTGCTTTATTGCCTTGTTTAGGGTGAGATACTGAAAAAGAAATTTGTTGTTCATTGTTAAGGCACAGAGGCGAAACGAGTTTTTATTAAAAAGCCTCTCTACTTTTTCTCCATTTTATCCTTTTTTGTCTGGGATTTATGTCTAACTATATTCAGTCAGTCAGTTAAGTGCCATACGTGATACACGCTTAGGCGATCATGTCTCGAAAGTGACATGACTGACTAGGCAGAAGATTATCCCGCAGTAGGTTGCCATTGCTTTCTGCGGCAGACTGGTTGCCAGCCAAGGCTATAGAACCCAATCTGTCCTGTTATTTGACTCATAGCTAAAGTGGGAAGAGATTTATTATATCATGAAGTAATAATTAGTGGGGGATCAGTTTATTACTTCATAACAATATAAAAATGATCCCCCACTTTATGACCAGTAGAAGCCTTAATCATGTTTTCAACTATTATATTCAGTCAGTCACTTAAGTGCCATACGTGAAACACGCTTGGGCGATCATGTCTCGAAAGAGAAGTGACTGGGCAGAAGATTATCCCGCAGTAGGTTGCCATTGCTTTCTGCGGTAGACTGGTTGCCTGCCAATGATATAGAACCCAATCTGTCTTGTTATTTAATCCATAACTGGAGGGAAGAGACAGATTAATACCTTTCCAAATGGTATTTGTGCGTAAGTGAACGCAAGGAATTAAACTGGAATTCGAACTCGGCTCCCAGATTTGTCGTTCCGAGTCGATATCCATTGCACCACAACGCACATCCGCATCTCCGCTATATACACATATCGAAAAGTTATAAGAAGATAACAATATTTCGAAGGAGTCCTTGACTGATAACTTGACACGAAGCCTATTCGATTATCGTTAGAGGCAGACACGGGCACGTTCCTTTTCGGTTCGTCTTCGGTTTTCTTAATTCGGCCAAATATTGCTATAACCAACGTGTGATCGTCTGCATCTTAAACTGTCTCTGACAGCACTTCGATCTAAAATTGCACCCCTGCTGACCGCTTCATAAAATACGAACTACGTGCAAAGTGGCAAATGTCGTCAAGTTAACGGATTAAGCTGTGAATTGGTCGCAGGGTGCGGAGGAAAGAGAAACTGGAAGAAGGAAGCGGCAAAAGCGTTACAGAGGCATCATAACGTGTCCCCCTCGGGGACATTCGGGGCTGTTTCGTGAGTTGTGAACGAACTCAATTAAGCCAGCTGCTTCTGATGGAATATTAACTGACCACCACACCTTGCAAAAACGGTTGGTTGTGATAACATTCTTCACAGTCGTGACCACTGTATAACCGTTGATGTGTGAGGGTTTAATCCACACGCCCTTCCGCTTAATATACAATGACACACGCGCAAATAGGGTGCTGAAAAGTGTGCGATGATCGGGACTGTTCTTTGGTTGCCTGTTACAATATTAAAAATATATTAGCCTTGACACTTCTTATTTTTTTATTTTTGGGCACAAATTGATAAGCGGCTAGGCATGAATATAATCTTCCCTGTCACCTGTCTTATTGTCATTTTTTTTATTTTCATATTTGGTGTCCTACAATGAAAGAAATTGAAAAGAGTTGGTGTTGGAGATTTTCCGAACTAAGCAAATAATAATTATAATTATTAATTATTACTTATAAATATTGTGAAATATAAGGAACGTACAGATCTTTTTTTTTTTTTTCGGATTTTGTTGTGTCAAAACTAGACTCTAAAAAAACTGAAAATATTGAAAAATGCCAGTATCTTGCTAAGGAATTTGAAAAAGTTATAGAACGTGAGTGTTGAAAAAAACTGTGAAACATTAGTATTGAAGAAACTATGGAACATTAGTGCTGAAGAAGCGACCGAACATTAGTTTTGATTAAGCTATGAAACATTACTACTAAAGAAATTATGGAACATTAATGTTGAAGTAATTTCCGTGGTAATGGATGCAGAAACTTGAAAAAGATTTTACAGAAAGTTAGAATCAAGATCAAGGTTAAAAAACAGGTTAAAAATCAAGAAAAAGCCTGTGATACAATTATTTTCAATAACTGTATCACAGGCTTTTTTCTTCTCGAAGACTTGAATGGTCATGGAGTAACTAAAAATAGTTATTCCCTGTAGAGGATTTAGCGATTAAAGAACTTTATATACATTTTCTTTAGTAAAGTGATTTCTCTCTATTTTTTTTTTGTTATTGAAGATTTTTTCAGTTGCCTTTTTTCCAGTAAAAGGCGAGTATTTCACTCAACCAATGAAATGTTTCTAAGTTTTCTATTTAAAGATCAATCTGCAATATTGTTCGAAAAATAAAAATACACTAATTATTTTCAATGACTTCATCACGGACCTTTTCCCTCTCAAAGACTTGTATGGTCATCGAGTAACTAAAATTATACGTTACAATTTATCGAATTTTCTCAATTACACGTAACTGTTTAATATATGCATGAGGTCAAGACCTTCCTCTAGGGCTGAAATTTTCTAGCTAAAGTTTCACCTGTCCACTGACATGTTCATCGATTTTTCGTTTTCGGATCAATTGTTCGCTTTCCTAAGTTCAGAGAAATCGATCAGTTTCCGTTATGTTCTGTAGTGTTTTGTGCGACCCTGTGTCACTATATATATGGTTATAACTTGTTGTGTGATATTGGAAGTTGTACGAGAGAGAGAGAGAGAGAGAGAGAGAGAGAGAGAGAGAGAGAGAGAGAGAGAGAGAGAGAGAGAGAGAGAGAGAGAGAGAGGGAGAGAGAGAGAGAGAGAGAGAGAGAGAGAGAGAGAGAGAGAGAGAGAGAGAGAGAGAGAGAGAGAGAGAGAGAGAGAGAGAGAGAGAGAGAGAGAGAGAGAGAGAGAGAGAGAGAGAGAGAGAGAGAGAGAGAGAGAGAGAGAGAGAGAGAGAGAGAGAGAGAGAGAGAGAGAGAGAGAGAGAGAGAGAGAGAGAGAGAGAGAGAGAGAGAGAGAGAGAGGGAGAGGGAGAGGGAGAGAGAGAGAGAGAGAGAGAGAGAGAGAGAGAGAGAGAGAGAGAGAGAGAGAGAGAGAGAGAGAGAGAGTCTAATCATTGTGAAATGGCCATGTAGGACATTGTAGGAGGAGGGCAACGTCATCTATCGAATGACTTTCTTAGGTTACCAAGCCACACATAAAGATCTTTTAAGTATTTTTCAGCTGTAGCTATTTTTTGAGTTTCAGTTTCAGTTTTGTTTGACGGCTAATCAACACTTATGTGGGTTATTTAATGCCCAAAATGTGGGGTTTTAACGTATTTTTTTTAATGATCAGTTATAGTCAGAAGGTTAATGTAGTCAGATTTTAATGAAATTTTTATGTTTTTATCATTTTTATTTTCGAAAACTGAAGATGTCTTCTAGTTTTATATTCAAAAAAAGTTTTACTGAGAATAATTTTTTCCTTCTAAATATATTATGGAAATAATATTTTCTTCAAAAATATATTGTTAATAATATTTTTCTTACAAAAATGTATATTTTTCTATAAAAGTCTATATTTATGTATACATTTCAATAAAAGTCTATTTTTATGCATTCATAGTGTTTGGACCCCAGTTTGGGGGTTAACTATTTGCGCATAGCTGGGACCCTAACAGGTGCTACCACTCCGGGTAGAGGTGGTTCCATGCTCATCACAACCTCAAAATCAGAGGCCTTGCTGCCGGATGCAGTTTACCCTCATGCCCAGGATACAAGCTATTTTTCTCGTTATTCTATCCGAACGCGCTGAGCTTAGTCAATAATAGCACCGCTCATACCAAAATGAGATTTACACGAAACAAAATGGGAGACAACGGTTTAAGATAATAATTCTCATCTAGCATATATATATATATATATATATATATATATATATATATATATATATATTGAAGTATAAAGACGAAATCAAATTTCGCAAGTCAGTGAAATTTTTTCTTTTAAAGCCAACGAAGGTGACAGGAGAAATCTTATCGTGCGAGGGTGAAAATAATAATTCGTTGCTGAGGACGCGAGAATATCCTTGTAGAAATGGCTATTCAACGAATTTGAACATCGAAATTTTGTTTTATTTTATAATTATCTCTGTAATTAGAATATAATATTTGCATTGAGCCCTCCACCTTGATCAATTTTAATATTAATGAAATTACTATTAATTATGATCGGGTTTTGGGGATTTACCTACCTGCTTATCCTTTTGGATTATATATATATATATAGGAAGCAATCAGAGTCTAACCGTACTGATGAGCTGTGATACAGCCAAACAGATCTGTCTGTGGATGACTATATATATATATATATATATATATATATATATATATATATATATAACATTGTGTATTTGGGAAGCAATGCATTTTTGATACATTTATTTTAAAACAACTTATATATATATAACATTGTGTATTTGGGAAGCAATGCATTTTTTATACATTTATTTTAAAACAACTTACACGTTACTGTGGTTAAGTTTCTTATTTAATTTTTCTTGTGTTTCTATAATGTTTTTCTTTTCTTCCGCAGCTAAGAAGGTCGGTTAACTGTGCAGGGCCAGGATGTTTTTCCCGTCTGAGTCCATCCTGAACATATATAAATCTACCATCCGCTCGTGTATTGAATACTGCTGCCACATCTGGTTGGGTGCCCCTGCTATTCACTTCAGGGTTCTTGACAGAATCCAAGGTAGAACCTGTAATGTGATCGATACGGACTTGGCAGCTCGGCTGCAGTCGCTTTCTTACAGGCGTGACGTGGCTCCATTGTGCCTCTTCTATAAATACTTTCACGGCTTCTGCTCCAATGAACTTAGCTCACTGGTGTCCCTATTTATGAATTTACACGACCTACTAGATTAGCAATTAGGTCCCACTCTTTTACAGTGAAACCGATAAAATGTAACTGCAAGTTCTACTCTAACAGCTTCTTTTATCGCATCTCCTGCCTGTGGAATTCCCTTCCGTATACTTGCTTCTTTGACAGCTACAATCTCCAGGAATTTAAATGTAAAGTCAATAGACATCTCCTATCTCACTAACTTGCATCCATTCTCTCAAGCTCTTTTTTCATCTACTCTACCCCCATCCTCGGTATTCTCATCTGTCCATTACCCTCCTCCTGACATTTCCCATAACTAACCCCTCTTTCTAAAAAGCCAAACCATGCAACGGTGGAGATGTCTAAGGATTGTGCAAAGAGGAAGAATTAGCCATTATGTTGTTTCCAGAACATAAAGAAAAATTATTGAATGAAAGATCAAAAGTAATCTCTAGATGTCATCACAGATATAAATACATATTAGGTCCATACAAACCTGGATAAAAGATCGTTAAGTAATTCCTCGATACTTTTGAAAATTTTCGATTGCTTAAAAATTCCAGTCGTGTGTTCGTAAAAATCCTTGTTTGTACGTATAAAAACGTTGGAAAATCAGTTATTATAAATCAACTAGCAGATAGCCCGGCGTTGCTCAGGTGTAATGAAAGCTTTAAAACTAATCCATGGTCCTGGAACACAGACTCTTTGGACGTTGGCATGAAAGACTAAAAGGCAATAGTTGTTTCTAGAAACAGGTAGGTATTGGTTTCCGATATCGGGGAAAATGAGTCGTCTGAGAAGATCTACTAATGTTTAAGTCTAAAAACTATAATTTTACAAAGTTATAGCAGATTCTGCAGCAAAAACCACAATAAAAGGGCTGAAACCCTGATCTTGATCAGACCTGATTGGATATCGGGATATCGAGTTCCAATATCGGAGAGAAATTGGAAAAAGACACCTATGACCTGACCAGAAGCCTAAAGAATATTTGTGTGAAGTTTGGTGAGAATCGGATAAAAATTGTGGATTTGTTTAAAGGACATACAGACAGATAGACAGACACACACACAAACATCTTGTCTTTTATATATATACATATTATCGATTTTCTGCACGATTGTAAGAACTGCAACCTTGAAACTTCTGAATATCGGTTGTTATGTCTTTGTCTATGAGTGTATCAAACTGGATTAAAATCGGACCACTCCTTCTATGACCCGATTTTTTCGATTATCGATTTTCGATATTTATTGGGGGTACCTTGACACTAAACCTAGCTAAGAACACTCGCAGATGCTTATAGTAAAACTGTAAATTTTCAAGAAAATCCGTTCAGTCGTTTCGGAGTCTATAGGTAACGGACACACACACACACACACACACACACACACACACAGAGTTCCATTTATAAATAAGTTTAGATTTATTTTTTCACCTGAAATTAAAGCCAAAATACGGTGTTTAGAACGGCTCATGATTAAACATAATAGACATTCATTGTCTCTTATATTTAAGAGTATATATATATATATATATATATATATCGTTTTGGCTGATCGTAAATGTAAGTTGCGTGAGATAGCAGAGAAGTTGAACCTATCAGAAAGCAGTGTATTCACCATTTTACATGAACATTTGTAAATGGGAAAGCTCTGTTCAAAATGGGTGCTGCGTTTGCTCACTGTCGATCAAAAACAACAATGCGTCGACGATTCAGAGTGTTGCTTGTAAATGTTTTTACTCGACCAGAAGAAGATTTTGCGTAAATACGATAAAATGGATGAAGCATGGATCCATCACATTTTTCAGGAGTCAAATCGGCAGTCACCTAACTGGACAGCAGCAGGTAAACGCCGTTCAAACATCAGCAGGCAGGGCTTTGGCTTCTGGATTCTGCGCAAGGAATTTTGTTAATCGATTACCTCGAGAAAGTAAGAACCATTAATAGCGAATATTATATAGCATTATTGATGCGTTTGAAGGAAGAAACCAAAAAAAAAAACGGACACAAATTAGGAAGAAAAATGTTATTTTTTATCATGAGAACGCACCTTGTCAGAAGTTGATCGCAACGATGGCAAAACTACATGAATTGCACTTCGAATTGCTTCCGCATCCACCCTATTCTCCAAACGTGGCCCCCAACGACCGCTAAATCTTTGCAACATCAAAAGAATGGTCCAAAGAAAGAGACTTAGCTCCAACGAAGAAGTGATATCGGAAACTGAGGCGTATTTTGAGGCCATGGACAAATCGTTCTACAAAAAAGGCATTGAATTGTTAGAGAAGCAATTGAATCATTGTACTATCGTAGAATTTTGATGAATAAAGTTGAATTTTGCCTAAAAGTTGTTTTATTAGTTAGACCCGGGATTTACTGAGTGATACACACACACACACACACACACACACACACACACACACACACACATACATACATATATATACAAGGCTATAGTGATTATATACTTATTAATTTCGTATCAGTTGTTGTGGTCGCAGCATCTAATGGAAATTTTGATGGAAAACTGTGAAAGTCCAACACACTTCCAAGGAGGATATATTTAGCTTTTTACCTTTGTAAAAGTGTAAGATCGGAAAAAATGATCCAAATCTCCTCCGCCATTATGGGACTTTGATCTTTACCTGTCCCGAGATATTTTATTCCTCAGCATCTTTCTGTAGTGACAGTACGATTTTGACCTGCCCTAAGAAATCTAAATCCAACTCGAAAGAGCCGAAGAGAATATTCTGGCTGCATTTATTTACAACTGGTTAAACATTCCACCAAGTAACGTGTTACCTGTCTGTATACTGTTACTTCTGATGTCTCTTTTATTTTTAGCTGGTTATAGCCAATGCCTTGTAAACAAAACTTGTGGCTTTCTATAATACTTGAACTAATCCAAAAGCTTCACAAATCACCAGCGGTTTTCTGAAGGAAGTCCCATACCTGAGTGTCGTTTAGGTCTCAAACTCAATGCAGACCTCAAGTGGCTATCGTACGTATGATAGAGGGGAAATAGTAAGTTCCTGCACCACTCCATCAAGTACCTGACCCATTCTTCTATCGTCAACATTTACCAGAGCCAAATCAGACGTCAAAGCGAGTACTTCTGCTACATATGGTATGAGCTGCCCATTCTTCACTTTCAGTTAAGTGCTATACATGATACACGCTTGGGCGATCATGTCTCGAAAGAGACATGACTGACTGGGCAGAAGATTATCCCGCAGTAGGTTGCCATTGCTTTCTGCGGTAGACTGGTGAATTATATTATTCTATTAATAAGTATTAATTAGTGGGGGATCAGTTTATTACTTCATGACAAGAGAAAACCGATCACCCACTTTATGCCCAGTAGAAGCCTTAATCGTGTTTCTGTTATATTCAGTCAGTCAGTTAAGTGCCATACGTGATAAACGCTTGGGCAATCATGTCTCGAAAGAGACATAACTGACTGGGCAGAAGATTATCCCGCAGAAGGTTGCCATTGCTTTCTGCGGTAGACTGGTTGCCGACTAATGCTATAGAACCCAATCTGTCCTATTATTTAACCCATAACTGGAGGGAAGAGACGGATTAATACCTTTCCCAAGGTTATTTGCGCGTAAGTAAATGCAAGGAATTCGACTGGAATTCGAACTCGGCTTCCCGATTTCTCGTTCCGAGCTGATATTCACTGCACCACGACAATTTTTTTCAATCTTACAATCCCATGTAAGCAGACAAAAAAAAAAATTTCTCACTGCTCTATCACGGTTTCCATCTGAAAGTTTTAAAACTAACTTATTTCTAAATAGATAGGCTTCTTTTATCGCCCGGTTGATACTCCTTCTTCTCTTAAACAGGTGTAGAGATTCATCCTGTTGTATACCAACTGACGTGTTTGGTATGTACTGTATTGACGACGAATAAACTGCAGATAAAGTTGGCGATCAGTTTTCAAGCAGAAATTATTTTTTACTAGCAGTATAGCCCGGTGTTGCTCGGGTGTAATGAAAGCTTTAAAACTAATCCATGGTCCTGGAGCTCAGACTCTTTGAACGTTGGCACGAAAGACTAAAAAGCAATAGTTGTTTCCAGTTAAAGCAAAACCGTAGACTGAAAAAAAAAGTGAATGGATGTAAGTCAAATTTTGATTTCTTGTATCGATATCAAATAAAAAATTTTTTGCGTCGTAAACTGAATTTTGAAGGCTAAATAAGTCCTCTGAGTAAACAGTATCATGGCTGAGATTAAGAACTACAATTATACCTACTTAGAGCCCAACCCGAAGTAAAAACTAAAATAAAAAGGCTGAAAAAAATACAGACATGCAGGCAGATAAACAGACACGCACACAAACATCTTGCCTTTTATATATATATATTATCGATTATCACTCTTGTAAGAACTGCAACCTTGAAACTTCTGAATATCGGTTCTTATGTCTTTGTCTATGAGTGTATCAAATTTGATTAAAATCAGACCACTCCTATAACCCGATATTTTTCGATTATCGATTTTTGATATTTATCTGGGGTACCTCAACACAAAATCTAGCTAAGAACACTCGCAGACGCTTATAGTACAACTGTGTAAATTTTCAAGAAAATCAATTCAGGCGTTTCGGAGTATCTAGGTAACGGACACACACACACAGACACATACACACACACAGACAAAGTTCCATTTATAAATAATTTTAGATAAGATTAGATTATATATTTATAAATATATATTAAAACATACACGTTATTCCATGGTTAAGCGGTGGTATAGGCCTATTTCAGGCGAACCTTCATCAGCTTCCGTCTTTATTGTACAGAAGTTTTTACACGAATGAAATTAACAAATAAAGACCACCAAACAAAACCAAAAACAGAAATAAAAATAGATATCGATTATATCTTAGATATATATTTTTTATTTTTTTAAATATTCTTAATTATTTTTAAATTCTAAGTTCTTATCCTTTCAATGTTAATATATAAAATTTATAACTCCACAATTTCTTGTCCATTGTGGATCAATATATTTTGCATTTTCGTTATCTCTCTTAAAACTTATTCCGCTGTCCTTTTCCTCAGTAAGTATATTATGCCTTGTTTTGTTCTGCCCGTCTTGCCTTCTATCTGTCCTGTGAGTATCAGATTTTCTAAGCTCTCTTTTCTCATTATTCGCCCTAAAAATTTCAGCAAACTCTTCCCGAGTTCTGTCTATGGCCTACTGTGTAACACAGAGTTTAAATCACTAACAAATCACTGATTTTGTCTACAAAAAGTTATTTACCAAGAATATAAAGTTCTTTATCATTTGCTTCACTGCTGTCCGTGTTAAAGACAGACGCCATTACAGTTGCATCAATGTTGTCAGCGTTGTAGATTTATCTGTCATCTTGCATATCGTCGATGTCGTCGTCTTCTTTTAGACTTCAATCTCCTAATATATCACCATTTCTAATTCTTCTTCTTCTTCTTCTTCTTCTTCTTCGTCTTCTTCTTCTTCTTCTTCGTCTTCTTCTTTTCTCGTGTTTCAATCTCCTAATCTATGATCATATCCCATCTCTTGTTTCTTCTTTTTCTTCTTCTTCTTCTTCTTCTTCGTCGTCTTCTTCGTCTTCTTCTTCGTCTTCTTCGTCTTCTTCTTCTTCTTCTTCTCTTGTGTTTCAATCTCCTAATCTATGATCATATCCCATCTCTTGTTTCTTCTTCTTCTTCTTCTTCTTCTTCTTCTTCTTCTTCTTCTTCTTCTTTTCTCGTGTTTCAATCTCTTAATCTATGATCATATCCCATCTCTTCTTCTTCTTCTTCTTCTTCTTCTATCATGTTTCAATGTACTAATCTACCATCTTATTTCATTTCTTGTTTCTTCTTCTTCTTCTTCTTCTTCTTCTGCTTCTTCTTCTTCGTCTTCTTCTTTTCTCGTGTTTCAATCTCCTAATCTATGATCATATCCCATCTCTTCTTCTTCTTCTTCTTCTTCTTCTTCTTCTTCTCTCGTGTTTCAATCTCCTAATCTATGATCATATCCCATCTCTTGTTTCTTCTTCTTCTTCTTCTTCTTCTTCGTTCTTCTTCTTCTTCTTCTTCTTCTTCTTCTTCTTCTTCTTCTTCTTCTTCGTCTTCTTCTTCTTCTTCTTCGTCTTCTTCTTCTTCTGCTTCTTCTTCTTCTTCTTCTTCTTTTCTCGTGTTTCAATCTCTTAATCTATGATCATATCCCATCTCTTCTTCTTCTTCTTCTTCTTCTTCTATCATGTTTCAATGTACTAATCTACCATCTTATTTCATTTCTTGTTTCTTCTTCTTCTTCTTCTTCTTCTTCTGCTTCTTCTTCTTCGTCTTCTTCTTTTCTCGTGTTTCAATCTCCTAATCTATGATCATATCCCATCTCTTCTTCTTCTTCTTCTTCTTCTTCTTCTTCTCTCGTGTTTCAATCTCCTAATCTATGATCATATCCCATCTCTTGTTTCTTCTTCTTCTTCTTCTTCTTCTTCTTCTTCTTCTTCTTCTTCTTCTTCTTCTTCTTCTTCTTCTTCTTCTTCTTCTTCGTCTTCTTCTTCTTCTTCTTCGTCTTCTTCTTCTTCTGCTTCTTCTTCTTCGTCTTCTTCTTTTCTCGTGTTTCAATCACTTAATCTATGATCATATCCCATCTCTTCTTCTTCTTCTTCTTCTTCTTCTTCTTCTTCTTCTTCTTCTATCATGTTTCAATGTACTAATCTACCATCTTATTTCATTTCTTGTTTCTTCTTCTTCTTCTTCTTCTTCTTCTTCTTCTTCTTCTTCTTCTTCTTTTTCCTCTTCTTCTTCTCTGTGCTGTGTCCCTTCAGGACGCGAGTGATCATGGCTCTCTCGAATTTCCTGTTCTTTGTTGCAAAATGTAGCTGTCACAAATTCCAAAGAGTTGATGTGTATCACGAACGGGATGTTTCTCTAAAGTGCTAGCGGCCTAAAGTTAGTGGCGAATATTATACGCACCCCTAACTTCGGGCTACGCAATCCTTAAAAAATATCTTGTGTATAATACATGTGAGCGCGTATTGTTTGCGAGTCATTACGATAATTCGTAAGCTTAGGCTAGTTTATAGACAAAATAAGATTTTGAAGGTAACCAACAATGCTTTAAAAAATCACTATTTAAATTCCTGGACTTTACCTGAATTCGAACACTGACACAAGAATCACAAGTGTAAGTTCTGTCACTAGACTGGTAAACCATTATAATCTTAAGGACACCTTTTCAGCAATACGTGTCTAGTAAAAAAAAGGCATTCCCAGCATCCTTCTGTAGAACATTTCTGTAACTCTTCTTTTGAATTCAGATTTCTTTCTTCTAAATTGTTGGCCACCACAAGTCAAATTAGCCTTGCTATTGAACCCAATGCTGGTGAGTGAAGAAATGAATGTATCATTTTTTTAGCAAGAGTATTTATGGAAAAATTAATCTTATGAAGTCGATCGGAATTCGAACTCTATTTCCTATCTTCTTTTCTTCTTTTACTTTAATGTGCCGTGCTGATCATGGCTCACCACAATTTCTTGCCCCTACTAGCTCTTAATAAATTTTACATTTTGGTTCTGTCTCCTAAAACCCGTTCCGCCATCAATTTACTCAAGTTCATTCTTCTATGTGCCGTGTCCCTTCAGAACGTTGCTGATCATGACTCTTCAGAATTTTCATTCTCTAGTATATCTTAATAAATTTTGAATTTTGGTTATCTCTCCTAAACCCTATTCCGCCATCGATTGAATCAAGCTCATTCTTCTTCTATGCACCGTGTCCTTTCAGGGCATTGCTGATCATGGCTCTTCACAATTACCTTTCCCTAGTAGCTCTTAATACATTTTGAATTTTAGTTATCTTCCCTAAACCCTTTTCCGCCATCCTTTTACTGAAGCTCCCTAAGTAGGCCATGTGTTGTTTTTCTTTCTCCCTCTTGCCTTAAATCTGTGAATACACAATTTTACAAAGCTTTTTTCCTGATTTTTTCTGTCCGAGAAGTTCTAAATATTTATTCTTGATATTAAATATAACTTTCTTTTTTATTTTCATCTTCGTTGTTGCTCACACGTTCGGTCGATGATATTCTCAGCATCCTTCTGTAGAACCACATCTCTGTTGCTTCACGTCTTTTCTTCGTCTTTGAAGAGATTGTTTACAGTTACTGCCATATAGGAGGATAGATTTCACCTAATCGTTCTGTACTCTTTTCTTTATTTTTAACGAAGTTTTTTTATTTCATTTTTCTTAGTGCTTAGCTTTTGGAATGCTTCTTTGGCTACGAATTGCCATCCGTTAAACTACCCGCCTATACGACATTGCTTTTATTTCTAGTTAAGCAAGGCTTAGTCTGTTTCTGTTTGTTTGTACTTTATCACAATTGTACGAGGAATTGTCATGAGGGTCTCTCATTGAGAAGGAATGAACGTGATGGACAAGGGGCTATGCTGTTACTGACACTCGCTGGACCCTCAGACAGGCGCCTGGTTGGATCTTTTATTCGTTGTCAGCCAGCTCTTTGTGTCCCCTGTATGTTGAACACTTGACAAACGAAAACGAAGGGGAGGGAAAGAAGACGAGTTTTGGTTGGGGGTCCAGGTGGCATAAATAAGGGTGACGATGATTTTTATTGGATTCGCTTTTTTTTTCTTTTTTTTTTTTGTTGACACGATTCAGAGGCCCCTATTTTTTTTTTTTTTTTTTTTTTTTTGCACGACAGACATTTTACTGCCACACGCTTTATTTTGGTTGTTCAAATTCGTCCCTCGTTTCTTGATGCTGTGCCCATCTTTCTTAAATTTATTCTCCCGCGCTTACAGATTCCAAACTATTGCGTTTTGGGTTTTTGATCGCTTAAGTTTTTTTGTTTGTTTGTTTTTTAGTTTTATTTTAGGAAGAATTTCGTCCAAATATTTGCGTTTCATTTTCTTTCTTTATTTTCTCTTTCTCTTTCCACTTTTCGTTTCCATTCGTCATTTTATCTAAAATTTTCGGTATTGTTGTCTTTTACAGTTTCAATATTATTTAAAAATCAAGCGAAAATAAAACGCCTATCTATCTATCTATCTATCTATCTATCTATCTATCTATCTATCTATCTATCTATCACATTTAGTTCTATCTATTTATCTATCTGATCACTATCTATCTCTGCTTATCTATCTATCTATCTATCTATCTATCTATCTATCTATCTATCTATCTATCTATCTATCTATCTATCTATCACATTTAGTTCTATCTATTTATCTTTCTAAACACTATGTATGTATGTATGTATGTATGTATGTATCTATCTATCTATCTATCTATCTATCTATCTATCTATCTCAGTCTCTTTTCTATCTATCTATCTATCTATCTATCTATCTATCTATCTATCTATCACATTTAGTTCTATCTATTTCTCTTTGTGATCACTATGTATGTATGTATGTATGTATGCATCTATCTATCTAGCTAGCTAGCTATCTAAGTCTGTATGTATGTATGTATGTATGTATGTATGTATCTATCTATCTATCTATCTATCTATCTATCTATCTATCTATCACATTTAGTTCTATCTATTTATCTTTCTGATCACTATGTATGTATGTATGTATGTATGTATCTATCTATCTATCTATCTAGCTAGCTAGTTAGCTAGCTAGCTTGCTAAGTCTGTTTCTATGTATGTATGTATGTATGTACCTATCTATCTAAGTCTGTTTTTATAGGCAAATATTAATCGGTTTTATAGTTGATTCTCGTGATAAGCATTCTGTATACTTGTGTGTATAATTAAGTATAAGTGGAGTTAATAGTTGAGCCTATAGATTAATATTGGTCAGACTTACACTTACATATTAGTAAATATTGATCAGGTTCATGCTTGATAATATTGAAAAAGTAGGATTTATACTAGAGTTTATCGGCAAATGTTTGTTAGATTTATACTTGAGCCTGTAGGTTAGTATAGATCGGATTTAGACTTGAGCCTATAAGTTAACATTTGTGTGGTTTATACTTTATTCTACAAGTTAATGGCAAGGTTTGTAGTATAGTCTATAAGTAGATATTGATTATCTTTATACTAGCGTTTATAGGTAAGCATTATAATTATATAATTATAATTATATTATAAGTGTGTTGTAGATATACCAGTTTTGAACCAGTATATCTACAACACACTTGTATATCCTTATTATGGGGCCTCACATCAGTGAAGGGGGGGGGTCGGTGTGAAAGTGAAACCGTTGACAGGAAGGACCCGAAACGGTGTGAATTCTCTTCTGATGACCTCAATTTAAATATAAATTCGAGAGGAACACATTATAAAATTCAATGAAGTCATATGCCGTAGAGAGGCTCGGTGGAAATGTCATTGGCATGAGGAGCATTACACATTCAGCTCGCTTCAGGTGAGTCTCAATTGCATTCAACGAAGTCATATGCCGTAGTGAAGCTCGGTGAAAATATCATTGGCATGAAGAGCATTACACGTTCAGCTCGCTTCAGGTGAGTTTCAAATATTTTCTTTTATATGTAGATATTGGTTATCTTCCTACTAGTGTCTATAGGTAAGCATTGTTCAGGTTTATACTAGAGACTATATGTAAACAGTTTTTATACCAGAGTCTAGATGATAATATTTTTTTTAATCATATCACCCCGAGCAAGGCGGTAACGCCACTGATGTGTAGGGGGCAAAAAAGAGAGAAAGCCGGAAACCACATCCTAAACAGGTAACAAGGGATGAGCCTCTTCACCTGTTCAATAGATGTGGGAGGAGTGCGAACCGGGCAGTCAGGTTTACATTTGAGTCAATAGGTAAATATTGATTGCTTTCTTTCCTGGGTCTCTAGGTAAACCTTAAATTGGATTATATTGAATTTATGAGTAAATATTTTCGGGTATGTACTTGAGTCTATACGTAAAGAATGGCCAGCTCTATAAATGTGCCTGAATGAAAACATTAGTAGCTTACGGCCTATCACGTTGAATACACCTGTTCTCGCTCGATCACCGAAGTTAAGCAACGTTAAGCCTGGTCAGTACTTAGATGGTTGACCGCTTGGGAATACCAGGTGCTGTAAGCGTATAGTGACGGATGTGCGTTGTGGTGCAGTGGATATCGGCTCGGAAAGAGAAATCGGTGAGCCGAGTTCGAATTCCAGTTGAATACCCTGCATTCACTTAAGCGCTGGTACCCTTGGGAAAGGTATTAATCCGTCCATTCCCTCCAGTTATGGGTTAAATAGCAAGGGTAGGACTTGGGGACCATGCTCTTAAAAACAAATCCCAATGAATCGTGAAAAGAAAAATGTTGTAAAAATAAAATAACCTTACCCATAATCATTAGTTATGACCTTAAAATGATCCCATAAGGATTGATAGGTCGTTAAACCTCAAAAACAAACAAACAAACATTAGTAAGGTTTATATGTGTGTCTGCAGTTAAATATTGATCCCATTTATACTTCAGTCTATAGGCAATCATTATTTTGGTTTTTACTTGCGACGTTGGTTAATTTCATACTTGAGTCTATACATAAACAATAATTCAGATTTATAGTTTTATCGCCAGATAAATATTGGTCAAATTTATACATGACAAAAGAGTTAATCCTTGATTGGTTTATACTTCAATTTGCAAGCATTTACTCGAAAAGTGACTACTGTATGGTAGAAGTCATTTTTTTCATACGCCAGAAATTACATACATACATAGAAACAAATAGAACTAAATGTGATAGATAGATAGATAGATAGATAGATAGATAGATAGATAGATAGAAAAGAGACTGAGATAGATAGATAGATAGATACATACATACATACATACATACATACATAGAAACAGGCTTAGCTAGCTAGCTAGCTAGATACATACATACATACATACATACATAGAAACATACATACATACATATATACATAGAAACAGACTTAGCTAGCTAGCTAGCTAGATACATACATACATACATAGAAACAAACTTAGCTAGCTAGCTAGCTAGCTAGCTAGCTAGCTAGATAGATACATACATACATACATACATACATACATAGATACATACATACATAGAAACAGACTTAGCTAGCTAGATACATACATACATACACATACATACATAGAAACAAACTTAGCTAGCTAGCTAGCTAGCTAGCTAGCTAGCTAGATAGATAGATAGATACATACATACATACATAGATACATACATACATAGAAACAGACTTAGCTAGCTAGATACATACATACATACATACATACATACATACATAGAAACAAACTTAGCTAGCTAGATAGATAGATAGATATGAACAGACTGAGATAGATAGATAGATAGATAGATACATACATACATACATACATACATACATACATACATAGTGATATGTCGGTGTATTTTTATCCCCGCCGGTAAGGCAACTTTGCAAAAGAATATTTCATATTCATAAATCTACTATTCGGCAATGCGTTGAATATTGCAGCCACATCTGATCCGTTTTTATTTCTGTATAACCCGAAGTTCCCGTAAAGGTCGTTAATGTTAACGATACTGACCTGAAATTTCGAATTCAGTAATTTTCTTACTGCAGTGAAGTGGCTTTTCTTTGTCTCTTCTATAAATACTTTCATGGCAATTGTTCTAACGTTTATTCCACTTTGTTAAATATTATCTTTATCTCCACCCAGACAAATTGTACATATGAGAAGTAGTCAGAACTACATAGAGACATTGGGGTATTATGGTGGCTGTAGTAAGAATAAGTAATAACGTTTTGGTGTTAGGAATATTGTGGTATATTTGCGCCAGTAGTTATGGCTATCCAAGTTTAAGTCAACGCAGATTTAAAGCCAACATTTCCCTATCCACCATTTTGGAATTGTGCCACATTTGTGTATTGATCAAAGTAAATATTACTTTCCTCTTCATTAAAGATAGGAATGAGGTAGGACTAAATAGAAACTTGAGGTATTATGGTGACTGTAGTAAGAAAGGTTAGTAAGAATATGTTATTTTGTTGTACGGAATACAGTACTGTTTGGGTCAGGAATTGTGGCTAGCTAAATTTAATATAAGACAGATTAAAGACCAGCCTTTCTTCCATTGGGTCAGCAATTATGGCTAGCTAAGTATAAGATAGGACAGATTGAAGACCAGCCTTTCCACTTGATTCAGTAAATGTGACTATCTAAGTTTAAGATAAGACAGGATAAAGACCAGCCTTTCACCCTTGGATCAGTGATTGTGGCTAGCTAAGTTTAAGATAAGACAGATTAAAGACCAGCCTTTTCCCCTTGGGTCAGTAATTGTGGCCTGCTAGGTATAAGATAAAACAGATTGAAGACCGGACTTTCTTCCTTTGGGTCTGTATTTGTGGCTAGGTAAGTTTAAGATAAGACAGATTGAATACCAGCCTTTCTTCATTTAGGTCAGTAATTGTGACTAGGTAAAGTTAAGTTATAACAAATTGAAGATCAGGCTTTCCTCGTGGCTAGCTAATTTTAAGTCAAGAAAAATGAAGACCAGCCTTTCCCCCTTGGTTCAGTAACTGTGGCTAGCTAGGATTAAGATAAGACAGATTGAAGTCCAGCCATTCTTCATTTTGATCAGTAATTGTGGCTAGCAAAGATTAAAATAAGACATATTGAAAACAAACTTTTCCTCTTAAGTCAAAAATTGTGGCTAAGTAAATTTAAGATATTGCAAATTGAAGACCAGCGTTTCTTCCTTTGGGCCAACAATTGTGGCTAGCTAAGATTACGATAACACAGAAGGCAAGCCTTTCAAAATGGATCAGTAATTGTGGCTAGCTAAGTTTAAGGTAAGCCAAATTGAAGATCAACCTTCCTTTCTTTGGGTCAGTAATTGTGGCTAGCTTAGTTTAATATAAAACAGATTGAGGATCAGCCTTTCCCTTGGGTTAGTAATTGTAGCTAGCTAAGTTTAAGATAAGACAGATTGAAGACCAGCCTTTCTTTCTTTTGGGTCAGTAATTGTGTCTAGCTAAGTGTAATATAAGGCAGATTGAAGACTAGCCTTTCCCCTTGAATCAGTAATTGTGGCTAGCTAAATTTCAGATAAGACGGATTAAAACCAGCCTTTCCCCTTGGCTCAGTAATTGTGGCTAGCTAAGTTTAAGACAAGATAGATTAAGGATCAGCCTATCCCTTTGGGTCAGTAATTGTGACTAGCATAGTCTAACAGATTGAAGACCAGCCTTTCCCCCTTAGGTCAGTAATTTTGGCTAGGTTAGTTTAAGTTATAACATATTGAAAACCAACCTTTCTTTCTTTAGACCAGTAATTGTGGCTATAATAAGACAGATTGAAGACCAACATTTCCCTTGGATCAGTACTTGTGGATTGCTAAGTTTAAGATAAGAGTTATTTAAGACCAGCCTTCCTCCCCTTGGGTCAGAATTTAAGGCTAGCTAAGTTTAAGATGACAGATTGAAGACCAGCCTTTCTCCTTGGGTCAGTATTTGTAGCTACCTAAGTTTAAGATAAGACAGATTGGAGACCAGCCTTTCCACTTTGTTCAGTAATTGTGGCTAGCTAAGTTTAAGATAAGACAAATTGAAGACCAGCCTTTCTTCCTATAGGTCAGTAATTGTGGCCAGTTAGGTTTAACATAAGACAGAATGAATACCAGCCTCACTACCTTTAGGTCAGTAATTTAGGCTAGCTAAGTTTGAGATAAGACAGATTGAAGACCAGCCTTTCCTCTTTGTGTCAGTAATTGTGTCTAGCTAGGTTTAAGATAAGACAGATAGAAGATAAACCTATCCACTTGGTTCAGTAATTTTGGCTAACTAAGTTTAAGATGAGACAGATTGAAGACCAGCCTTTCCCCCTTTGCTCAGTAATTGTGGCTTGCTAAGCTTAAGATAAGACAGTTTGCAGATCATTGTTTATCATTTTGGACAGTAACTGTAGCCAGCTAAGATAACACAGATTGAAGATTAGCCTTTTTCCTTGGGTCAGTAATTGTGGCTAGCTATGTTTAAGATAAGACAGATTGAAAACCAGCTTGACCCCATGGGTCAGTAATTGTGGCTAGCTAATTAGAAGATAAGACAGATTGAAGATCTGCTTTTTTTCCTTTGGGTCAGTAATTGTGCCTAGGTAATTTTAAGATAAGAGAGAACGAAGACCAGCCTTTTGGGTCAGTAATTGTGCCTAGGTAATTTTGGGTCAGTAATTGTGCCTAGGTAATTTTAAGATAAGAGAGAACGAAGACCAGCCTTTCCCCTTGGGTCAGTAAATGTGGCTAGCTAAGTATAAGATAAGACAAATTGAAGACCTGCCTTTCCCCTTGTAATTGTGGTTACATAATTTTAAGATAAGACAGAATTAAGATCTTCCTATCCCTCCTTTTGGCCTTAAGCCACTTTTTTTTAAAATTACTCTCCTTCTTCTTGTTAGCTGGCTGTCTGTGAATTTAAGCGATTGGATATTACTTTTTTTTTTTGTTGAAATAGATAAATGTAACCGTAGTTTATATCCGAGATTTACCCTTCACCCTCACTAGAAAAAGTTGTGACACAAGGTCCTTTTTTACCGTAACGAACCAGAGCGTGTACATTCTGTGCCACTAGACAAAGATTACCCAGTCCCTGCTTACCCTGTAACTAGGTGCAAAGTTAGTCTTAGCTAGTCATTGCCTTCGAAACCTACACATCCGCCACCAGGTGGCGAGTGCTGCAGGCTTGCGGAGATGAGAAAGTTGGCATCTGCGAACAGATACTACACTTACCCTACTCCTACACTGCAGCGAGTTGTGACACAAGGTGAGTTTTTAACGTGGGGAACCTGAATGCGTACGCCCTGGTCACTGGTCAAAGATTACCCAGCGCCTGCTTATGCGTTAACTGGTACAAAGCTGGTCTTAGCTGATCATTGCTTGCCAAAACTGGTCAAAAACTAGACTTAACAAGTCATAGCTTCCAAAACTGCCCACTAGCCATCAAGTGATGAGTGCTGCAGTCTCCCGGCGAGCAGGAAGTGAGTATCCGAGAACAGATACTACACTTTTGATTTACCCTACTCCACCACTGGAGCGGGTTGTCAGTTTTTAACGCGGAGAACTTAAGCGCGTACATAGCACAAAGATTACTCAGCCCGTGCCTACGCGGTAACTGAGTACAAAGCTGGTCTTATTTTGTCGAAGCTGGTTAAAAGCTAGTCGAAGCTGGTTATTGCTTCCAAGCCAGCGAGCAGGAAGTGAGCATCTCAGAACTGATACTACACTCCGGACCAAGAAAGCTCAACCATAGTTTGCTTCCTAATGATTTATTTTCTCTAACTTATCGCTAACTTCGTATCGTATGCTTAACTGTAGCATAGGTTATTTAAATATATAAATGCAACTTCAATTGCAATCCACTGTGTTCCAGAATGAAGTTTTTTTGTTTGTCTTTATTGTTCTTTCTCCTCTATAAATTCTTATTTTTTCAATTGCACTAACCCCTTGCGTCTTACCGTATACATATTTGGGATACACTCTTACTGATCTATCTATTAATATATAAAATATATTCATCACTAAATTGAGCGCATTGACAAGGAAGGGGGTTGAAGTAGATTATGTAAAATAAATACCTTATGCGTATTTAGGTTACAGGCTTATTGAGGTATCTACCGCACATACTCGCGTATCATGCGACTTTTGAAGATCTCATTATGCCAGCAATCTTATTCCACTGTGTGCTCTTCGAGACGTAGTTGATCAAGGCTCTCCACATCTCCCTATCCATATTGGTTCTTAGCACGTTTTCTCCTGTTTCCTAAACCAAATCCCGCTCTGTCATCCATTTGCTCAAGCCAGTCAAACATATCATGCGTTACTTTCCCCTGTCTCTCTTTCCCTCTATCTGACCTGTGAGTATCATTTTCTCCAAGCTCTTCTTCCTCATTACATGTCCCAGAAACTTCAGCTGTCTTTTCCTGATGTTAAGTATATGTTTCCTTTTCATTTTCATCCTCTCCAAAACCTTTTCTTTGTCTCTCTTTCCCTCTATCTGGCCTGTGAGTATCATATTCTCCAAACTCTTCTTCCTCATTACATGTTCTAGAAACTTCAGCTGCCTTTTCTTGATGTTAAGTATTAGTTTCCTATTCGTTTTCATCCTCTTCTCATCGTAGCTCACATAGGTCCATAGTATCCTCAACATCTTTCTGTAGAACCACATTTCTGCTGTTTCAAGTCTGTTCTTCATCAGTTGACGTCATCATTGCTTACACATTCGGTCCATGGTATTCTGAGCATCTTCTGTAGAACCACATTTCTGCTGCTTCAAGTCTGTTCTTCATCAGTGTTGACTTCATCATTGCTCACATGTTCGGGCTATGATATTCTGAGCATCCTTCTGTTGAACAACACCTGAGTTGCTTCAATTCTCCCCTTCATCTTTGAGAAGACAGTTCAGCATTCACTGCCATAATTGAAGAGCAGACATCCCATAGTAATTTTCTTTGTTTTTAGCGAAATTTTCCTGTCTCTTTAAGTTGTCTAGTCAGATTTCCTGATGAACTATCGCTACGGATCTATCTCAATTCTATCCTTAATGGGTATCCTTCATGAACCGAACATGTGAGCAATGATGAGGTGTTGGAAAGAATGGAAACGAAAAGGAAATTAATAGTGAGCATCAGGAAGAGACAAGTGATGTTTCAGGGACATGCAATAAGGAAGGAGGGCTTGGAGAACCTGATACTAACAGGCCAGATAGAAGGAAAAAGAGACAAAGAAAAGCAAGGGATAACATATTTGAAGGATCTGAGCAGGTGGATGACAGAACGGGGGCTAAGAGCCGCCAGGAATAGGGAGACGTGGAAGGCCATGATCACCTACGTCCTGAAAGGACACAGAAGAAGAAATACCAACATACCAAGCCCTCCTATATCATTGCATGTCCCTGAAACTTCACTTGTCTCTTCCTGAGTCAGTGAATTGTTAACAACGAAGAATATAGAGAAATTAAATGCTTGTTTAAAATAAATGTTTTCCCCTATTAAAAACCTATGGAATTATGGATATTACCTACCGATATGTATGCTAATTATTCTCTCTATATATCTCTGTCTCTCTCGTTTTCTCTTGCGTGAGTGCTCTCTATTTCTCTTTCGCTCTCTTTCTCCCTCTCTCTCTCTCTTTCTCTCTCTCTCTCTCTTTCGTTATCATTTTCTTTCTGACCCTTCTTTTTGTTCTCTCTCAGTTTTCTTTGATCTCTTTTTTCTTCACTAAATTATCAACTTTTCTTTTCTTCATTCTATTTTTATCTCTTTTTAATTTTTTCTTCAATTACTGCTTTCTTTCTTTCTTTTTTCTTTTTCTCCCTCTCTTGTTATTTATTTTCTTTTTCTTCGTTTTTCTTTCTTTCTTTCTTTCTTTCTTTCTTTCTTTCTTTCTTTCTTTCTTTCTTTCCCAGTTGTCATTGTTCTTTTCTTTTCACTAATTTGACAACTTGTCTTCTTATACTCTTTCTTTCTTTCTTTCTTTCTTTCTTTCTTTTTCTCCCTCTCTTGTTATTTTATTTTCTTTCTTTCTTTCTTTCTTTCTTTCTTTCTTTCTTTCTTTCTTTCTTTCCCAGTTGTCATAGTTCTTTTCTTCTTTTCACTAATTTGACAACTTAATTGTCTTCTTATACTCTTTCTTTCTTTCTTTCTTTCTTTCTTTCTTCTCAGAATCCGTTTATTTTTTTCTTCTTACCTCATTAACATCTCTCTGTCGTTCTCCTTTTAGTTTCTTGCTTTTTTTTTTCGACTTCTTCATTCTATTAATTTCTTTCTCTATTATAATTATTCTTTCACGATCTCATTTGATAGGATTTATTTCTTTATTTTTCAGTTTTCTTCTTTCTCTTCCAGTTAACTTGATTCTCTTTCCTTTTATAGAATTCACAATTTCTTCATTCATTCATTCCATGTAATACTCCTTCTTTCTTTCTTTCTTTCTTTCTTTCTTTCTTTCTTTCTTTATTTATTTATTTATTTATTTACGCTTTCCCTCCATCCTTTTCTTCTCGCTCTTCTCTTTCTTCCATTTTTTTCTTTCCATTCTCCCCCCTTTCTTTCATGTCGATTGTCTTCCGTTTCCTTACCCGCCTGTTTATGTTAGCCCCGTCGATAGCTTCCGCATGAAAAGACAGGCGAGCGAATACTGAGTTCCACGCTCGCCCCAAACTCCAACACAAGGTGCACATGCTTCCTCTCGTACCCGCGTCGCACGTAAATTAAGACACAGATCGGTCCAAAATATTGTAGCCTTGTGTACATAGATATACCTGGGAAGCACATGCCATCTTTTAATCTCATGCTTTCGATAAATAAATTTGATGCTCAATAAATAAAAATTAAATCGAAAAAGTACACGCCATAGCAAGAAAATATATTTTCTAATCTAAACTTATTTATAAATGGAACTTTGTCTCTGTATGTGTGTATGTGTGTGTGTGTGTGTCCGTTGCCTAAAGACTCCGAAACGCCTGAACCGATTTTCTTGAAAATTTTACACAGTTTTACTATAAGCATCTGTGAGTGTTCTTAGCTAGGTTTTGTACCGAGGTACCCACCCCCCGACAAATATCGAACATCGATAATCGAAAAAAACGGGTTATAGAAAGAGTGGTCCGATTTTAATCAAATTTGATACATTCATAGACAACGATATTCAGAAGTTTCAAGATGCAGTTCTTAAACTAGTGCAGAAAATCGATAATATATATATATATATATATATATATATATATATATATATATATAAGGCAAGATGTTTGTGTGTGTGTCTCTTTATCTGCCTGTATGTCTGTATTTTTCAGCCTTTTTATTTTAGTTTTTGCTTCGGGTTTGGCTCTAAGTAGGTATAATTGTAGTTCTTAGTCTCTGCTATGATACCATTTACTCAGAAGACTTATTTAGCCTTCAAAATTCAGTTTACGCCGAAAAAAACTTATTTGATATCGATACCAGGAAATCAAAATTTGACTTGCATCCATTCATTTTTCTTTCAATCTACGGTTTCGCTTTAACTGGAAAAAACTATCTTTCGTGCCAACGTCCAAAGAGTCTGAGCTCCAGGATCATTGATTTGTTTTAAAGCTTTCATTACACACGAGCAACACCGGGCTACACTGCTAGTAAAACATATATAGACAAACATATGTGTGTGTGTGTGTGTGTGTGTGTGTGTGACGGTGTTTAATAATATTTTCTCTTTGTCACCCAGTCAATTAAGTACCATACTTGATACATGCTTGGGCGATCATGTCTCGAAAAAGACATAACTGACTTGGCAGAAGTTTTTCCCGCAGTAGTTTGCCATTATTTCTGTGGTAGACTGGTAGCCAAGCAAGGCTATAAAACCCAATCTGTCCTGCTATTTATAACCCATAGCCGGAGGGAGAAGAGATGAGTTAATATATTTCCCAAGGTTATTTTCGCATAAGTGAATGAAATGAATTCAACGGGAATTGTTTGAAATATCAAATAATTGTGCTTTGTCCTTATCTTTATTTCCTTACTTCGTACGACGATTACGCCCTCCTAATATTACACAAATAATGGACTATTCCATTTCGATCGCGTTTGTAGTGCAGTGGATATCGGCTGGGAGCGAGATATCGGAGAGCCGAGTTCGAATTCCAGTTGAATTCCTTGCATTCACTTACTCGCAAATACGCTTGGGAAAGGTATTAATCTGTCTCTTTCCTCCAGTTATGGGTTAAATAACAAAACAGATTGGGTTCTATAGCCTTGGTTGGCAACCAGTCTACCGCAGAAAGTAATGGCAACCTAGTGCGGGATAATATTACGCCCAAGCGTGTAGAAAACAAAAGTCAAATCAAAGACGCTACGTGGTTTCAGTGAGAAAATTAAAGAAAAAAGGAAGACGGAATTGTTTAGCGTCTGTTTTAGTGAAATGGAGAAAGCTGTCAATTTCAAGTCTGATCATTTGTATCCTCTTACTGCTTAAAATAACGAGCAGCATTCATACTTATGGTTGTTTTCTAGGTGTACCTGGGATGTGGTACAAAGCACAAGCATGAGGTACCCTGTGAATATTGAACACTCTAATCAGTTGTAATTGGCATAAACTTTAATATAAAACTGAGCTATATTTACATATAGTCTCTAGTATAAACCTGACCTAGCGAATCAACTATAAACCAGATCAATATTTACCTATTGCCTCATATAAAACCCCTACCAATGTGCAGTCAAATATAAACGCAACTAATATTTATACACTGCAGAATTTAATAAAAAATTAAATTTCGTCATTCGAAAATCCAACAATGGTTGATGCATCGTAAAAGCCACTAACTCAACCATACTGAAGAAAGAGATAGATAGATAGATAGATCGATAGATAGATAGATAGATAGATAGATAGATAGATAGATAGATAGATAGATAGATAGATTCAGATAGATACTGAAATACTGCACAATAACATGTGCCTCAAATGAATTGTTCTGGCGTCCAGTTTTTGCGCTCTCTTCCCCATTGGCTGGCCGAAGCAAAGGCTTCCTGGCTGCCTTGTAAAATTTTGCAAAGTAATAATAACAAAAGAACCATTCTATTTTCATTTAGAATTATCCACTTGACAATAAATGCTAAAAATAGTATGAAATACATATTTTTTTTTAAACTGGTGTGGCCTTATATTTATGGCTGGTAGTGTATTACAGAAAAAAATAGTCAAAATTTACGAGTACATTTGTTCTTTTTTTAATACTGCACAATAATATGTGCATCAAATGAACTGCTCTGGTGTCCAGTTTTTGTGCTCTCTTCCCCATGCTAGTCTCTTCTTCTTATTGGCTGGCCGAAGCAAAGGCTTCCTGGCTGCCTTGTAAAATTTTGCAAAGTAATAATAACAAAAGAACCATTCTATTTTCATTTAGAATTATCCACTTGGCAATAAATACTAAAAATAGTTTTAAATACATCAGTTTTTTTTAAAAACTGGGGTGGTCTAATAATTATGGCCGGTAGTGTAGTTGTGCGTGTGTGTATATATGTTACTATAAATTTGTGTTGCAAATGATATTACTAGAAAATTGTATTACAAATGATGTTACTAGAGAATTGCATTGCAAATAATGTTACAATTGAATTGTATTGCAATTGATGTTACTATTGAATTGTATTGCAAATAATGTTACAAGAGAATTTTTTTATAAGCGTTTCACCCCGAGCAAGGCATTTCACTCCCACTATTGTGCATGGGGCTACATAGAGTGGATAAAGGATGGTTAGATATAGGAAATGTCAGAGGGTGGGTGATAGGCGAGTAAGGATACCGAGAATGAGGGTTGGGTAGATGTTGAGAGTGTTGGGAGAATAATTGGAAGTTAGTGTGATAGGAGGTGTCTATTGACCCTACATTTAAACACCTGGAGATTGTAGCTGTCGGGAAAGCAGACATGTAGAAGGAAATCCACAGGCGGTAAGCGCGAGAAAAGAAGCTGTTGGAGTAGAAATTACGGTTACATCTTATCTGTTTTACTGTAAAAGGGTGGGACCTAGTTGCTAATCTAGTATCTCGTGTAAATTCGTACCTAGGCGGCACCAATGATCTAAGTTCATCGGAGCAGAAGCCATGAAAGTATTTCTAGAAGAGGCACAGGGAAGCCACATCACGCCAGTGAGAGAGTGGTTGCAGCCGGTCTGCCAAGTCAGTATCAACCACGTTACAGATCCTCCTTTGTATTTTTTCAAGAAGCCCAAGGAGAGTCGCAGGGGCACCCGACCAGATGTGGCAGCAGTATTCAATATATGTGCAGGATAGATTCAGGCGGGAAAAAACTTCCGGGCCCTGCACAGAGAGCAGACTTTCATAGCGGCGGATTTCGCAATGGATTCGATATAGTCATTCCATTTGAGGTCCGCCGAGAGTATAAGGCCAAGGAGGCGTAGTGTTTTACTCTCTGGGAGGCAAGCCTGTTCCATGCTAATGGGAGGTAGATGCGATTGTCTATGGTGGTTAGCTGATAACAGCTTAGTTTTAGAAGCATTGAAATTTACTAGCCATTTCCTACCCCAGGCCACTACGGATTGGAGGTCCTTTTCAAGTTCGCTTTGTCGCCCACACCGGGTTTTTGATCGAGGCGAGAGTAGATTGTGGTGTCATCGGCATACATGCCTACTTGGGATCTAATGGCCTCGGGAAGATCAGAAAGAGAGTGGGACCTAGGATAGAACCTTGAGGGACGCCCGCGTTCGTATGGTAGTTTTGGGAGGCATGCCCATTTAATACTACCTTCAATGTGCGGTTAGAGAGGAATGACTGGATGAGGTCAAACAGATGTCCAGTTATACCGTAGCTCCGCACTTTGCATAAAAGGCCAGCGTGCCAGACCCTGTCGAACGCTTTGGAGATATCCAAGGCAACGGTTCGGGATTCGCCATTCTTGTCAAGAGCCTGGTATATGTACTCGGTAATGGTCGTTAGCATATCAACAGTAAACCTGGTGAAGCGAAACCCGTACTGTGGGCCGTGAGATGCTGAATCACCTCGGCGTTGATAATGGCTTCGAAAACTTTGCCGAAAATCGGAAGGAGACTGATATGGCGGTAATTGGCGGGGTCTGAGGGTTCGCCAGAATTCTTAAATATAGGAACTACACAGGAGGACTTCCAACAAGCAGGAAAACAGGAAGCAGATAGGCAGAGGTTTTAGAGTTTAGAGAGGACAGAGGAGAGTTCTGGGGCACATTTCTTCAGGACTATGATTGGGATTCCGTCCCCGCCGCTCGCTTTGTGTGGGTCAAGTTTTGCGATTATCTTAGAGACCAGCGAGGGTGTAATGTGGACGTTATTTAGTTGAGCCTTAGTTCTGGGTGGGAAGTCGGGTGTAGGTAGTCCTAACGAATCCAGTGTCGAATTGGTGGAGAATCTACGGGCAAAGCATTCAGCCTTGGCCACTGGGGAGGCGAGAACTTCAAATTCATTGATTAGTGGAGGTATTGAAGTCTTGCTCTTGTTGAGCATGCTTTTGCAGAGTCGCCAGTAATCTTTGGCGCCGAACTTAGAGGATGCTATGCGTTGCTTCATTCTGGTAGCAAACGCCCTCTTAGCTTCGTTCAGTACTTTTTTACACTTATTACGAGTTGAGGCGAAAAGGCGCCTATTTTGGTTCTACGAGTAGAGCCGGAAGAAATAGTTCCGGTGGGCAATGGCGGCCGAGCGAGCGGGCGGGAACCAAGGGGACGAATTAGATTTTAGCAGGAATTTCCTGGCCGGGATGAAAGCATCGATGCCAGCCTTAACCCAGCAGGAGACCTCGGACGTACAGTCTTCGACAGAAAGACCGAAGACGTTGTTCCAGGGGACGTCGCAGAGGAAGTCGCGGAACGAATCCCAGTCTGCTCTCTGGTAGCAGTATGATATTTTGCTGGTCTGGGTTTATTGCAAATGTTCTTACAATTGAATTGTATTGCAAATGATATTACTAGAGAATTGCATTGCAAATGATGTTATTATAGATTTGCCTTGTAAATGATGTTACTGTAAAAGTACATTGCAAATGATGTTACATGGTACATTAGAAATAATATTACTATAGAAATACATTGGAAGTTTTTTAAATAATCATTTTATCCATCGCAATGCTTGGATGCAAATAGTTCGCAAAAGGCAACAATGAGAGAAAAAACAAGGTACAGAAGATATCGAAGAAATTATAAATGATAGATTGGAAATTATAAAAGATGGGAAATTATAAAAGATAGATGGGAAATTATAAAAGATGGAAATTATAAAAGATAGATGGGAAATTATAAAAGATAGATGGGAAATTATAAAAGATAGATGGGAAATTATAAAAGATGGGGAATGATAAAAGATAGATGGGAAATTATAAAAGATGGGAAATTATAAAAGATAGATGGGAAATTATAAAAGATAGATGGGAAATTATAAAAGATGGGAAATTATAAAAGATGGGAAATTATAAAAGATAGATGGGAAATTATAAAAGATAGATGGGAAATTATAAAAGATGGGAAATTATAAAAGATAGATGGGAAATTATAAAAGATAGATGGGTATTATGTAGAGAGAAGATGGCTCAGGAGCATATTTCTTTAGAACGATCACTGAAATTCCGTCACCTCCGCTTGCTTTATGGGAGTCAAGCTTAGAAATTATGTTAGAGATTAGAGACGGGATTGTATAAATATTACTCAGTTGAGCCTAAGTTCTAGGTGTGAAATTTGATGTGGGTACTCCAGACGAGTCAAGTATAGAGTTGGATGAGAATTTGCGAGCAAAGCACTTGACCTTGTCTGCTGTAGAAACAATAGAGCGTGTCCATAAAGTCCGTGGGCACTTTTTAAAAATTTATAACTTTATTTGTATTTGTGAGAGAAATAATCTGTAAAAAATGTTATAAAGTTTAATGTACTTAGTTTTAAGTATAGTTCTTGAATAATTCTTTACCACAAAATTTGCAACAATTTGTAGATAATTAAAAAATTATGAACTGCAATATCGTATTACTCTTTGTATTGTTAATGATGGAGGACATGTAGAAACTTAAATAAAATTTCAATAAAACCTTAAAAATATATATTCACTTCTTTCTAATCCTTTTTACAAATTATTTCTATCGCAAATACAAATATAGCTATAACTGTTACTAAAGAAATACATTTGAAACATGTTGCTACAGAAATGCATTGGAAATAATGTTCGTAGAGAAACACCTTGTAAAAAAACTATAAATTTAAGAGGAGTCATTATCATTCCAAAAGATGTTCAGATTATTGAACGCATTCTTTAAAAATTGATGTTATTTCAATGGAAATAATGCTATTAGAGAAATACATTGGAAATAGAGATTCTATAAATTTGAGTAAAGTCATTATCATTCCTAGAGTTGTTTAGGCCTTTGAACGCATTCTTGACAAATTGATGTTATTCTAGAAATGTATTTGAAATAATATTTCTAGAGAACTATATTGCAAACAGACCTTTTATACATTTGAAAAGAATCATTATCATTTCAAAAACTGTTCGCAATAGGAAACATTCATAAGATGATGGTTCATCGGCCAAGCAACTTGTGATCATAGATGAGAATGTAAGAATAGACACGGAACGCTATACGTGGACTTTGAATGTCAAAGACCACTGACTTTACTATTACTTCACAATGTCATTTAGCGGCATAAATTATACATTTCTAGTGGAAAGATAATGACAGGTATAAAAATTTTGTACCAAGTTTTCCATTTTCTTTTTTTAAGCTTAGAAGAAGAAGAGAAAGAAAAAAAACAGAGTAAGAAGAAAAATGTTAAAGAAAAACAAAACAGTAATAATAATAATAATAATAATAATAATAATACGAAAAAGAAGAAGAAGAAAAGAGCAAGAAGAGTAAGAAGAAAATAAAAAAGAAGAATAGTAAAAAGAAGAAGAAAGAGAAAAAGAAAGGAAGAGGAAGAAAGAAGAAGAGGAAGAAAGAAGAAGAGTAAGAAGAAAAAAAAGAGTAAGAAAAAAAGAAGAGTAAGAAGAAAAAAGAAAAGAAAGAAGAAGAGGAAGAAAGAAAAAACGTAAAAAGAAGAAAGAAGAAAAAAGAAAAAGAAAAAAGACAAAGAATAAAGAAAAAGAAGAAGAGTAAGAAGAAAAATAAGCGTATTAAGAGGCAAGAAGAAGAAGAAGAAGAAGAAGAAACAAGAGATGGGATATGATCATAGATTAGGAGACTGAAACACGAGAGAAGAAGGAGACGAAGAAGAAGAAGCCTTGCCACAATTTGGTTGCCACTTTTTGTGCAAAAAAATTGCCTACTTAAAAGCTGGTCAAAATCCTAAGTTGCTAAAATAAAGAAATTCATACTTTAGTTTTCGAGCATTCGTGTTTTATTCGGCTATTCGCACGCGAGGCAAGCCAGTGTGAATCTTGAGGCTATTTCACCTCGTCCATTAGTGAACTGGAATTATACAAAACACCCGTTAAACACCCTGAAGCGAGTATAATATTCGAAAAGTACTTACCGAGTTAGGTAGTTCTTCCTTATACGCGGAGGATTTATTCCTCGATACTCACCGAACGATTGAAACAGCGGATAGTACCGAACCCTATCTATCTATCTATCTATCTATCTATCTATCTATCTATCTATCTATCTATCTATCTATCTATCGAAATCTGTTCAAATTATCTTATCTATCTATCTATCTATCTACTATCTATCTATCTATCTATCTATCTATCTATCTATCTATCTATCTATCTATCTATCTAAATCTGTTCATTCCTATCTATCTATCTATCTATCTATCTATCTATCTATCGAAATATGTTCATTATCTTATCTATCTATCTATCTATCTATCTATCTATCTATCTATCGAAATCTGTTCATTATCTATCATATCTATCTATCTATCTATCTATCTATCTATCTATCTATCTATCTATCGAAATCTGTTCATTATCTATCTATCTATCTATCTATCTATCTATCTATCTATCTATCTATCTATCTATCTATCTATCTATCATTCAAATCTGTTCTATCTATCTATCTATCTATCTATCTATCTATCTATCTATCTATCAATCTATCTATCTATCTATCTATCTATCTATCTATCTATCTATCGAAATCTGTTCA
>JBBBDQ010001495.1:3427500-3550000 GCA_037127315.1 Ascarosepion bandense
CAAACGAATTTGGTGAAACATTGGTAAGTTCGTTGGCTCTCTATATTAGCTACTTTCTTAGTAACATCATTTGCAACACAAATCTATAGTAACATCATTTGCAACACAAATCTATAGTAACATTATTTGCAACGAAAACCTATAGTAACATCATTTGCAATGCAATTCTCTTGTAACATCATATGCAATGCCACTCCATAGTAACATTAACGCAAATCTATAGTAACATCATTTGCAATGTATTTCTATAGTAACATCCTTTTCAATATAATGCTATAGCGACATCAGTTTCTATGCATCTTAAGTAACATCAATGGCAATGTATTTCTATATTAAGATAATTTGCAATTTATTTCTACAGAAACAACACTTTCAAGGCAATTCTATAGTAACATCATTTGCAATGAATTACGAAAGTAAAAATCAGATGCAATGTATTCTATAGTAATCTCATGTGTAATGTATTCCCTTGGTAAAATCATTTGCAATATATTTTGCATTTAATAATTCATTGTACATGCGGTTAGCATAGAATTTCTTTGCAACTGATGTTACTATAGATATACATTGCAAGTTATGTTACTATAGGAATACATTGAAAATGGTGTTACTATAGATATATTACAAATGATGTTACTATAAGAATACATTGTAAAATGTGTTACTATAACATATATAACAAATGGTGTTACTATAGAATACATTGCAAATGATGTTTCTATAGGAATACATTGCATAATGTGTTACTATAGAATATATTACAAATTATGTTACTATAAGAATACATTGCAAAATGTGTCACTATAGAATATATTGCAAATGATGTTACTATAGGAATACATTGCAAAATGTGTTACTATAGAATATTTTAAAAATGATGTTCCTATAGGAATGCATTGCAAAATTTGTTACTATAGAATATATTACAAATGATGTTACTATAGGAATACCTTGCAAAAAGTGTTTCTATAGGAAACATTGCAAATGATGTTACTATAGGAATACCTTGCAAAAAGTGTTTGTATAGGTAACATTGAAAAAGATGTTACTATAGGAATACATTGCAAAATGTGTTACTATAGAATATTTTAAAAATGATGTTCCTATAGGAATGCATTGCAAAATTTGTTACTATAGAATATATTACAAATGATGTTACTATAGGAATACCTTGCAAAAAGTGTTTGTATAGGTAACATTGCAAAAGGTGTTACTATAGGAATACATTGCAAATGATATTAATATGGATGTACATTGTGCCGACATACGCATACCTGCGCGTCGTGAACACACTCATTTCCGTGAAATTTGCCACAAGTATATGTTCAGAGAGAAAGGATTAAATACCCCGAACACGTAAATACTCTCAGAGTCATAAAGCACTACCAGGAAGTAGAGAGAAGCCAAATGCGCACGCGTGCAGAGAACGAGACGAGAAGACGAGAGGAAGAACCGTGATAGGAGAGCCAAAAGAGAGCGAGTGAGATAGAGAAAATGAGAGAGTGTGTGAGAGAGATAGAGAGAAATGGATGAAGAGATAGACCCCAAAACGCTAATTCCGAAAAACTACTCCTGAAGCACTCGGCGACAACGAACAAAACAAACGTATATAGAAAAAAAAAAAAGAAAAAAGAATCACAAATCAGCTACTGCTTCCTCCATCTTACATTTTTTTTTTCACTCAATGGCCACGACTGCGCATGCGTACTAAATTACAAACACATTCACACATTTCTTATTTAATATTTTTCGTTTTTTTTTTGTTTTTTTTTTTTCAAGCCTCCCAGGCTTTTTACTGAAAGAGCATCACTGAAAAGAAAGCGAGACTGAATATTTATTAAAACATTTGTTTCGATCCTGGTAAGCAACCTCTTCCAAATAATAATAATAATAATATCAGCAGCAGTAGCAACCTAAGAACAAAGCTGTTCGCAATCTTCGCCCATTGTTCCTGTCCATTTCTATTTGATAACAAACGGGGAATTGGTAGGAAGGAATGGAGTGCAAGCCAGGGTGAAAGGGACAAAGAGAGCTGGGGGGGGGGGTCTCTGTTCAATGTTTTCCTTCGATAGAGTGTGGCGCAAACGGATCCTCTCCTTTACAGAAGAGCTTTACTCGTCTGGCTATACACGCTAAAATTATCGGCTGATTCGAAATCACTTGCTTATCATCCCTCGCTGTCTTCGTATTAACCCCTAACCTGCCATCGTCCAAGGAGAAGAGCAGCAGGCCGAGAAGTTCTTGTCCTATCTACGCTATCCACACCCCCACACCCACTGTCCACTTCATCATCGACACAACAGCATTTCTTTTTTTTCATCAGCATTTTTCTCTTTATTAATGGTGTGTGTGTGTTACGCTTTCTCTTTCTCTCTCTCTCTCTCTCTCTATTTCCTGTTTACTCAATTTTTTTTCTCTTTGTAAGTCTTTATTTTTCATTATTTTCATTGGGGCTCACTGGTTGTTCCTTGTCTCCTTGACATTTCTTTCTTTCTTTCTTTCTTTTTCCTTTCTTTCTTTCTTTCTTTCTTTCTTTCTTTCATATGATTTGCCACCAACGGCATATTTTCTTTCTTTCTTTCTTTCTTTCTTTCTTTCTTTCTTTCTTTCTTTCTTTCATACGATTTGCCGCCAACGGCATATTTCTTTCTTTCTTTCTTTCTTTCTTTCTTTCTTTCTTTCTTTCTTTCTTTCTTTCATACGATTTGCCGTCAACGGCATATTTTCTTTCTTTCTTTCTTTCTTTCTTTTTCTTTTTCCTTTCTTTCTTTCTTTCTTTATTATGATTTTGCCACCAACGGCATATTTTCTTTCTTTCTTTCTTTCTTTCTTTCTTTCTTTCTTTCTTTCTTTCTTTCTTTCTTTCATTCTTTCATACGATTTGCCGCCAACGGCATATTTTCTTTCTTTCTTTCTCTCTTTCTTTCTTTTACTTTTTTCTTTCTTTCTTTCTTTTTCTTCTTTCTTTCTTTCTTACTTTCTTTCAAGTTATTTGTTTCGTACGGCATATTTTTCTTTCTTTTTCATTCACTACTATTTCTTTCTTTATACTTTCTTTTTTCTTTAATATAATTTGATTCCAACGACATTTTCTCTCTTTTCTTTTTCTTTTTCTTTCTTTCTTTCTTTATTTTTCTTTCTTTCTTTCTTTTATGCGATTTGCTTCCAATAGCATACTCTCTTTCATTTATTTTCTTTCTTTCTTTAATGTGTTTTGTTTCAAACGGCATATTCTCCTTCTTTCTTTCTTTCTTTCTTTCTTTCTTTATTTTTCTTTCTTTCTTTCTTTCTTTCTTTATTTCTCTTTTCATTCTTTACTGTTTCTTTCTTTATACATTATTTTTTTCTTTTAATGTAATTTAATTCCAGCGACATTCAGGACGTAGGCGATCATGGCTTTCCACGTTTCCCTATCCCTGGTGGCTCTGAGCCCGCCTTCTCCTGTTACTTCATGCAACCCTCGTTCCATCATCCACCTGATTAGGTCCTTCAAATATGTTATCCACTGCTTTCCCCTGTCTATTTTCCCCTCTATCTGGCCTGTTAGTATCAGATTCTCCAAGCCCTTCTTCCTCATTGCATGTCCCAGGAACTTCAGCTGTCTCTTCCTGATGCTCAGTATTAATTTTCTTTTTCGTTTCCATCATTTCTAAGACCTCATCATTGCTCACATGCTCGATCCATGATATTTGCAGCATCCTTCTGTAGAACCACATTTCAGTTGCTTCAAGTTTTTCCTTCATCTTTGATGATATTGTCCAGCATTCACTGCCATATTGAAGGACAGACAACACATAATCCAATACTCTCTTCTTTGTTTCTAGTGAAATTTTCCTGTTTCTTAATGCCTTACTCAACTTCTGAAATGCCTCCTTCGCCATGCCAATTAGCCTTCGGATCTCTGTGTCGCACTTTCCGTATGTTTCAGTATTTGTTTGATTTCTCCTAGAACGGAATATTTTCTGAGTGACATGCATATAACCCCATCCAGTACCGTGACTTTCGTTATACTAACAAGAAGGCCTCTCCACTCAAATATCACGTCATCAAATGTAGTCAAGCTACAGGAAGACAATTCATTTAAGGGCAGATACTGATTGTTAAGTTCAATGTTTTACTAAGTGATTTAAATTTTTAAAATTGAATTAATGACAGTAAAAGAATGACAAAACACAATAAATCTATAAAAATGTTTTATTTATTTATTTATTTATAAAATGTTTCCAAGTTTGAAATTTTTATTTATTCTGTTATGCGAAGCTACCTTGGCCAAGGCATCAGCAGCCATTACACCTCCATGCCATGTGATGTTCTTTGAATGGGATTTTACTTAGCAGCTTGACTCGATGTTGATTTTTGGGAAAAGCAAGAATTGAAGAATGAATCTTTAATTCAAATTTCCTGTGTTAAACTGTGAGGTATTTTTCGTTTGTTTATTTTTCCCCTTTTTGGAGTTCATGCTTCATTTGGGAGGAAAAAAAAAAGTTTGAAATTTTTATTTATTCTGTTATGCGAAGCTACCTTGGCCAAGGTATCAGCAGCCATTACAGCTCCATGCCATGTGATGTTCTTTGAATGGGATTTTACTTAGCAGCTTAACTCGATGTTGATTTTTGGGAAAAGCAAGAATTGAAGAATGAATCTTTAATTCAAATTTCCTGTGTTAAACTGTGAGGTATTTTTCGTTTGTTTTTTTTTCCCTTTTTGGAGTTCATGCTTCATTTGGGAGGAAAAAAAAAAAGTTTGAAATTTTTATTTATTCTGTTATGCGAAGCTACCTTGGCCAAGGTATCAGCAGCCATTACACCTCCATGCCATGTGATGTTCTTTGAATGGGATTTTACTTAGCAGCTTAACTCGATGTTGATTTTTGGGAAAAGCAAGAATGGAAGAATGAATCTTTAATTCAAATTTCCTGTGTTAAACTGTGAGGTATGTTTCGTTTGTTTTTTTTATATATATATATATATATCTGTGTTTTGTTTTTTTTCCCCTTTTTGGAGTTCATTTGGACTTTAACTAAGTTAAAACTTAGTTAACTCCACTTTTGTAAGTTTGTGTTTTTTCAAAGGTTGTTCGTGTTCGTTTGTTTTTGTTTTTTTTTTAATAGGAGTAGATAGGTCACACTATCGCCCGGTCTATACTCCTCCCACGTCTATTGAACTGGAGTAGAGGCTCGTTCCTTGTTTCCTGTTTAGGATGTGGTTTCCGGTTTTCTCTTTTCTCTCTTCAGACCTTGGTACTGGTGCTTCCGTGAGTTTCCTGCGATCTGGCCGGTTGGTGGCAATGGCTCATTACTGTGAGGGTACCGGGTTGGCAGTTTCCTGGTTGCTGCTTCCGACTGGTAGTTAGGAGCCCTAACTCTTGCGTAGCGTCAAGAACGGCTGCTCTGATCAACAGTTGTATAATATCGGGGTTCTTGTAGTGCCATGTCGCGCATGGATAGGTGTCCCTGCAAGCGCTTTCGGTGGGCAACCCCGAGGCCACACCTTGTTGCAGCCCTAGCCAGTCTCCCTCCCAGCACAGATCGTGGGTAATGACCGCCTGTGTCCTCTACCCTAGGTTCCTTTCTATAAACAAAAAACATGACGAAACAAATCAGAAATGACCCTAAACCAGTTAAATCCAAACCACCTAAGCCCATAAACCTCTCCTTCACTAATATCCGAGGCATTTGTACTAACTTTGCTAGTGTAGAAGCGTTCCTGAATGAAAAGTCCCCTGACATCCTCGCGCTCTGCGAAACTAACCTCAACTCAGCTATTCCCTCCTCTGACCTCTTCATCCCTGGTTATCTTCCCCTTTTAAGGAAGGATTCCACTGTCCACATGCATGGGCTGGGTGTTTATGTCAGCGAACACCTCCCCATAACTAGGGTGACTTCACTCGAATCTACTGACCACCAATACATATGTCTCCGCTTGTCTCTCCTCAGTTCGGTTAGCTACCTATTCTTCCTTTACCGTTCTCCCTCCTCTCCTGACTGCTCCCTACTAGATAGCATTGCCGACGACATAGATAAGGGTATTTCCTATCACCCATTTGCCCACATATTTGTATTTGGAGACCTCAATGCCCATCACTCTGAGTGGCTTGAAAACACTGTTACTGATTCGGCGGGCATTCACGCCATGAACTTTGCTATTTCCCAATCCCTTACGCAAGTGGTGGACTTCCCCACTCGCTTCCCAAGCACACCCTCGGGTCATTCCTCACTGCTAGATATATGTTTCACCTCTGCGCCCGACGCCTGTCAAGTCTCGCAGCTTTGCCCTCTCGGCAACTCCGACCACGCTGTAGTCTCCCTCAGTATTTCTTTCCAATCTCACTCCCCCCAGGATCCCCCTACTTATAGAACCTCCTACCTCTACCAAAAAGCTGACTGGGATGCCTTTCACGATTTCCTCTGCGACGTCCCTTGGGGAAAAGTGTTTGACCTATCAGTTGATGACTGTGCCTCTGAGTTCTCGTCATGGGTGAAAGCTGGCATTGATGCCTTCATACCCACCAGGAAGTATTGCTTAAAACCTCATTCCTCTCCGTGGTTCTCTCCGGCCTGCTCAGCCGCCATTGTCCACAGGAACCATTACTTCCGTCTTTTCCGGAGACAGCCAACTGATCACAATAGGCGCCTGTTCACATCTGCTCGCAGTGAGTGCAAGAGAACCCTAAATGACGCCAAACAGTTGTTTGCTGAGAGAATGCGACAGCACATAGCTGACCGCAAGTTCGGCTCCAAGGACTATTGGAGGATTTGTAAACGAGTGCTCAACAATAGGAAATCCTCAATACCTCCTTTAATCCATGGATTTGATGTTCTCACGTCATCTGCGGAGAAAGCTGAGTGCTTTGCCCGCAGATTCTCATCCAACTCCACATTCGACTCGTCCGGAGTGCACCCACCCGACTTCCCTATTAGAACTGAGGCCAAACTGCACGACGTATATATTACCCCGACAATAGTATCCAGAGTAATTTCAAAACTCGACCCCCATAAGGCGTGTGGAGACGATGGAATCCCGGTGATAGTCCTTAAGAGGTGTGCCCCTGAACTTTCCCCTGTCCTCTCTAAACTGTTTAACTACTGCCTTTCTGCTTCCTGCTTTCCTGCATGCTGGAAATTCTCCTCAGTCGTTCCTGTCTTTAAGAACTGTGGTGAACCCTCGGACCCATCCAACTATCGCCCTATCAGTCTTCTACCAATATTCGGGAAAGTGTTCGAGGCTATAATCAATGCTGAAATAGTTCATCATCTCACCGCCCACAAACTGTTCTCCGACAGGCAATATGGATTCCGATTGGACAGGTCCACAGCCGACCTGCTAACAACTGTAACGGAGTACATGCTACAGGCCCTTGATGAGTCTGACGAGGCTCGCGCGGTTGCTCTGGATATCTCCAAGGCTTTCGACAGGGTTTGGCACCCTGGCCTCCTATGCAAACTACGCGGTTATGGTATTACCGGTCGCCTGCTTGACCTAATCCAATCTTTCTTAAATAACCGCAAAATGAAGGTCGTTCTGAATGGGCGTGCCTCTTCGTCCTACAGCACGAATGCCGGTGTCCCACTAGGCTCTATCCTGGGCCCAACGCTCTTCCTTATTTTCATCAACGACCTCCCAGATGAGATCAAGTCCCAAGTAGGCATCTACGCAGATGACACTACAATATACTCCCGCTCCAGTAAGAAACCTGTCGTGGTGGACAGACATAATCTCGCTGCTGACCTTGAGCGGGATCTACACTCTGTGGTGAACTGGGGCAAGAAGTGGCTTGTCAACTTCAATTCATCTAAGACCAAGCTGTTGTCTGTCAACCATTACAGGCAACCTCTTCTGCCTCCCATAAGCATGGACCAGATGATTCTCCTGGAGAGTAATACACTACGCCTCCTCGGACTTACCCTGTCCTCAGACCTCAAATGGAAGCACTATATTGAATCCATAGCAAAATCTACTGCTAAGAAGATTGGGTCATTATGTCGATCCAGGATGTTTTTTCCACCTGAATCCATCCTGCATATATACAAGTCAACCATCCGTCCGTGCATGGAGTACTGCTGCCATTTATGGTCAGGTGCCCCTGCCGTCCTCCTCAGTGTTCTTGACAAGCTCCAAAGGAGAGTCTGTAATGTGATAGGTACTGATCTGGCGACTCGTCTGCAGCCACTTTCCCATCGTCGAAATGTGGCCTCCCTCTGTCTCTTCTATAAATACTTTCATGGCTTCTGCTCGGGTGAGCTTAAGTCACTGATGCCTCCTCAACAGTTGTTTACCCGTGCAACCAGACTGGCAACTGGGTCCCACCCATTCACAGTCAGGTTAGCCAAACGCAGACGACAATTCTACTCCTGCAGCTTCCTCTCTCGCACTTCCCGCCTGTGGAACTCACTCCCGTATTCTTGCTTTCCTGACGGCTACGACCTCCAGAAATTTAAAAGCAAAGTTAATACTCACCTACTAACCACTGGACTCTAGCTCTCTCCCCTCCCCTGTATAATCTTCACGTACTCTCCGCCCATGTATCTGTCATTGCACCTGCTTTCTCAGCTTTCTATTGTTCCTTTCTAACTAGCTTGTACTCCTCACTCTTTTCTAATTAATCTTTTTACATTTATGTAACCCCCTGCATATCAGTGGCGTTTCTGCCTTGCTCGGGGTGAAATGATTAAAAAAAAATACATAGAAACAACAAAGGATTGGATGATACAATTAGTAAGGCAACATGAAGAAAGAAAGAAAAAATATTCAATAATAAAAGAAGGCAGTAAATACAAACAAGATTTACAGTTAGTAGATTCTGTAGAAAAGCAAAACAGAAGCCAAGAACCAACTATTGCGGCAAAAAATATGAAAATGAAAGCCAAAGATAAAGCTCTTGAACAGATGAAACAGCGCTGGCAAGACAAACCTCTGCATGGCCAATATCCAGTACGTGCCAATAAATCCAATGTTGACAAAGTTAATACTCATCGATGGTTACGTGCATCTGGATTAAAGTCTGAAACTGAAGGCTTTATTCTTGCAGCACAAGACCAAAGTCTTTTCACGAGAAACTTTCAGGCAAATATTATGCATAATAATATGGATCCAAAATGCAGGTTTTGTGACAAACACCAAGAAACAATAGACCACCTAATCTCAGGCTGTTCTGTGCTTGCCCCAAATGAATATAAAAATCGCCACGATAGAGTTGGGCAATATTTACATTGGGCAATGTGCAAACATTATGGAAAAGCTGTAAACAAACACTGGTATGAACATCACCCAGCACCGGTTACAGAAATAGAAGATGTAACCATTCTATGGGATTACACCATCTACACAGACAGAAAAATTGAAGCAAACAGGCCAGACATTATTGTTCAAAACCAGAAGGAGAAAACTTGTCTATTAATTGATATGGCTTGTCCAGCGGATTGTAACATAGCAATCAAGGAATTTGAAAAACTGTCAAAATATAAAGACCTGGAAATTGAAATAGAAAAAATGTGGAAATTGAAAACAAGAGTTGTGCCAGTGATAGTAGGTGCACTTGGAATGATAAAAAATGGAACAAAACAACACATTGAAAGAATCCCTGGAAACCCCAGCTTAAGAGATATACAAAAAATTGTTTTATTAAGTACAGCCCACACACTAAGGAAAACTTTATCTATGTAATGCTGGGGATGATAGGGAAGATAGAAAAACATGAAATGGAGCCATAACAACACGCCACTACCTGCCTTAGGTCTCCCCGCAGACTTGGTTGGTAGTGAGACCAAAGCAGAAATCGAAATATGATGAAAAATGACATAATAATAATAATACCGCTTGAACAAAAAGCGTGCAAACGTAGCTGTTACGGATGTAAAGACCAATTGCTTATTAACAGAAGGATCCTGGAAAACTGCTACAGTACAAAGAAAAATCTTAGTACTGCCTGGATAGATTATCGTAAGGCATTCGATAGTGTGCCACATTCCTGGATGTTAAAGACTTTAAATATATACAAGATATCACCCGTCATCATCAATTTCATCAAACAATGCATGTCGATATGGAAAACAACCCTTTATCTCAATCATATGAATGAAACCTATAAATCTGGTGAAATAAACATCAAAAGAGGTATATTTCAAGGTGATTCTTTATCTCCCTTACTATTCTGCATATCATTAATAGCACTAACCAGTCAACTTAATAAGACAGAATGTGGTTATAAAATAGGCCAAAAGAAAATAAGCCATCTATTTTACATGGATGATTTAAAGTTATATGCTAAGAATGATAATGAGCTGGAAGGTCTTCTGCAAACTGTAAAATGCTTCAGCGAAGACATTGGGATGAAATTTAATTTGAATAAATGTGCTAAAGCTACAGTTTTACGTGGATCAATACAAGAAACATCCTCAATTAGCTTAGACCCTGCTGTAACAATAAAAGAATTAAAGTCAGAAGAAGCTTATAAATACCTAGGTGTAAATGAGAGCGAAAAAAATTCACCATAAAAAATGAAAGAAATAGTGCGTAAAGAGTATTATAGAAGGATGCAACTGATATTAAAACCTGAATTGAATTCTCAGAACAGAATTATGGCTATTAATAGCCTTGCAATCCCAGTTGTCCAATATAGTTTCAACATCTTAAACTGGACTGTAAACGACATCAGGCGAATGGATGCTAAAACAAGAAAACTATTCAATAATAAAAGAAAGCAGTAAATACAAACAATCCATTACGCCATCTACACAGACAGAAAAATTGAAGCAAATATGCCGGACATTATTGTTAAAAACCAGAAAGAAAAAAACTTGCCTATTAATTGATATGGTTTGTTCAGCGGATTGTAACAAAGCGACAAGGAGTTCTAAAAACTGTCAAAATATAAAGACCTGTAAATTGAAATAGAAAAAATGTGAAAATTGAAAACAAGAATCGTGCCAGTGATATTAGGTGTACTTGGAATGATAAAAAATGGAACAAAACAACACATTGAATGAATCTCTGGAAACTCCTGCTTAAGAGATATACAAAAAATTGTCTTATTAAGTACAGCCCACACAGTCAGGAAAACTTTGTCTATGTAACGCTAGGGATAGTAGGGGTGATGGAGCCACAACAACACGCCACGACCTGCCTTAGGTCTTCCCGCAGACTTGGTGGGTAGTGCGACCATAGCAGAAATCGAAATATGATGAAAAATGACATAATAATAATAATTACTATACATTTATGGTGTATTGAGCTCTTTATGAAGTAAATACCTAACTGTAGAATATATTCTCATTAGTAACAATTACTCATATATATATATATATATATATATATTGGTTATAAATTATATGTTAGAACATGTACAAATTTTTTATATATCCACTACAAATTGTACATTTTGTTTCAACATTGAAACTACAATGTCTCATCCGGTGGTGTTGACAGGAATGGAAAGCCTCTTTTCTTATATTTGGTGAGTTGCGTGTGGGATGTTGGTGGGGGTTAGTGATAAGGGAATAAGTCTTGTGAATTGTCCGTTTGAATTTTGAAGAAAGTGGTGTGGGTAGTGAATATAGTTGATTAATGAGTGTCTGTGAGTTTTGTAGACAGAGTTAACATTAGAAGATAGGATGTACGTTTTATGACCTTCTGACTAGAATCCTTTGGATTTCTTAGAGGAGCAGAGTGGGGGTGTAAAGAGTGGGAAGGGATGGGATTGGACTTAATGTTTATTTGTGCAACTATAGAATATTTTTGTATTTAAGCGCAGTTTTTATAATTGATCTAATGTTGTATATTTAACCTTAATTTTAAATTTAGGAAATCGATTTTTTTCTATAAAATTTTAAATTTTAAATTAGATCACAGTTTGTGGTGTGTAATAGGTAAAATTTAATGAAAGAGGTAAAATTTAATGTTTGTATTTAAGGTAATAAGTAAATAGGTGATAGGTATGTTTGTATTTAAGGTAATAGGTAAAATTTAATGTTTGTATTTACGTCCGCTAATGTCTAATTTCGTAAATCTCCTTATAATTCCATAATATATATATATATATATATATATATATAGTACACATAGTATACATAGTACACTTGGTATGTAATCCAGGTAAATTCCAAAAGAGACGAACTCAAGAGAACTCAATGCTAAATTCATTTATTTAATTTAACAGTGTAATATAATTTATAAAGGATTTTCGATTATTAATCGATTATTTTCGATTTTCGATTATTATTTTGAGTCAAAAGAACTGAATGTTAAATTTATTCATTTAATTTAACAGAGTAATATAATTTAGAAAAATTTTTTAGATATTCTACAATTTCATGGGTAATCCATATTTTACCGCAGGAAGCTGCTCGTCAGACCCAAAAGCGAGGAATTGTTTCAGTAGATTACCATTACAAATCTCTTTTCTTGACATGGGCACGTGAGCGTCTGTGTGCAACTATTTTCGGGATTATTTTGAATATTATTAACTGTTGTATCTTTTGGGTCTGATGAGTGGCCAGATGTGCGTTGTGGTGCAGTGGATATCGACTCGGAACGACAAATCGGGGAACCGAGTTCGAATTTCAGTTGAATTCCTTGCTTTCACTTATGCTCAAATACCCTTAGGAAAAATATTAATCTGTCTCTTCCCTCCAGTTATGGGTTAAATCATAGGACATATTGGTTTCTAAAGCCTTGGTTGGCAACCAGTCTACTGCAGAAAGCAATGGCAACCTACTGCGGGATAATCTTCTGCCCAGTTAGTCATGTCTCTTTCGAGACATGATCGCCTAAGCGTGCATTACGTATGGCTCTTAACTGACTGATCTTTTGGGTCTGACGGCCAGCTTCCTTTTGCGAAATACGTATTACCCATGAAATTGTAGAATATCTATTTTTTTTCTAAATTATATATATATACATATTAATTCAGATACTTTTATCCAAGTGAAAAAAGCAGGAAGGTAAATTCCAAAAACCCGATCCTAATTAATATTCAAAATTTTATTTTAATATTAAAAAATGATACAGGAAGAGAGCTCCATGTAATAAAATATTACAGAGCAAATATAAATTAAAAAAGGATTAATTCAATGATGTTGAATGACCATTTCGATATGAAAATCCCCACGGGGGATAACACATCACCTTAGCAACAGAAAAATCCTTTCAGAAACTGGAGAAATTTTTTTCCAGTTTCTAAAAGGATTTTTTTGTTGCTGAGGTGATGTGTTATCCCCCGTGGGGATTTTCATATCGAAATGGTCATTCAACATCATTGAATTAATCCTTTTTTAATTTATATATATATATATATATATATATATATGTGTGTGTGTGTGTGTGTGTGTGTGTGTGTGTGTGTGTGTGTGTGTGTAATTCTATCAGTCCTTTCTTTCCTTCCTTTTTTCTTTATTCTTGATTATATTTTTTTTTCTTATTCTCTCGTGCCTTTTTCATTTGTTTTTATATCTCTTTTTTTTCTTTCTTTTCTTTTCTTCCTTCTGTTTGGATTTTCTCTTTTCATTCTTTGTTTCTTTCTTTTTATTTTCTTCTGTTCTAACTTCTTTTTTCTTCTTTCTTTCATATTTTGTCTTTGCCATTCCTTCTATCGTTCTATTTTCTTCCTTCTTTTTTTCATATCTATTTTGCTTCTTCATTTTTTCATTATTAATCATTTCTCTCTCTCTCTCTCTCTGTACGTGTTCTTTTGTCTCTTCTTTTTTTAAACTATATTTCTGTTGTTTTGTTTTTATTTCCAGCATTTCGTTGCATTCAATTCTGCTTCTTTATTGCAAACTCTTCCTTTGGTTATATTTATCACAAAGAATTTTCCCAAGATTTTGTTTTCTTTCTTTAGTTGGTGTTCATCCTGTTTTAGAAACAAGATGGCGCGCGGAAAGTTTCTCAATCTGACCTTCTTTCCAAAATCAGTATTCTAACATAGAATGCTATCAGAAAAGGCAATACAAATGAAAAAGACCTGTGCCTATGTTTTATAGACTATGCAAAGAAATTAAAGTAATCTGCGTTGTGGTGCAGTGGATATCGACTCGGAACGACAAATCGGGAAGCCGAGTTCGAATTCTAGTTGAATTCCTCGCATTCTCTTACATGCAAATACCCTTGGGAAAGGTATTAATCCGTCTCTTCCCTCTAGTTATGGGTTAAATAATAAGACAGATTGGGTTCTATAGCCTTGGCTGGCAACCAGTCTACCGCAGAAAGCAATGGCAACCCACTGCGGGATAATCTTCTGCCCAGTCAGCCATGTCTTGAAATAGACATGATTGCCCAAAGCGTGTATCACGTATGGTACCCAACTGAACCCTACAAAGAATTGATAGAAATGCTCAACAACCTCGACATATTTGGGAAAGACCTTAGAGTAATCAAGAACCTCTACTGGCAGCAAACCGTCTGCATACGGACAGAAAACGAATTCAGCAGATATACAAAGATTGATCGGAGTAAGACAAGGACGTGTCTTTTCACCGGATCTATTCAGCCTGTACAGCAAGACTATTATGAGGACCCTAGATGTTATGCCAGGATTCCTGTCTGAACAACATAAGATACGTAGATGATACAGTGCTGATAGTAGACACGGAAAGGAAACTACAAGACCTCCTACCAGAAGGTAGCTGAAGAGAGTGACAAAAAGGACTACAAATAAACTACAAGAAAGCCGAATGCATGGTCATCAGCAAAAAGAGCAACCCAAAATGCCAAATACAGGTGGAGGATATTAAAATCAAGAAGGTACAGAAATATCTGGGAAGTGTTCTAACAGAAGACGGAAAGTGCGACATAGAAATCCGAATGCGAATTGGCATGGTGAATGACGCATTCCAGAAGCTGAGTAGAAAAATTTCGCTAGAAACAAAGAAAAGAGTACTGGATTGCTATATGATGTCATTTTTTCAGTATGGCAGTGAATGCTGGACAATATCTTCGCAGATGAAGGAAAAATTTGAAGCAACTGAAATGTGGTTCTACAGAAGGATGCTGCGGATATCATGGATCGAGCATGTGAGCAATGATGAGGTTTTGGAAAGGATGGAAACGAAAAGGAAATTAATAATGAGCATCAGGGAGAGACAGCTGAAGTTTCTGGGACATGCAATGAGGGAGGAGGGCTCAGAGAATCTGATACTCACAAGTCAGATAGAGGGAAAGAGAGACGAGGGAAAACAGTGGGTAACATACTTGACGGACCTGAGCAAGCAGATGGCAGAGCGGGGTTTGGGTGGTGTAATAGAAGAAATCGTGCTAAGAGCCACCAGGGATAAGGAGACGTGGAGGTCATGATCGCATACGTCCTGAAGAGATATGGCACATAGAAGAAGAAGATATATGCCAACTGTTTATAAGAAATTATCATGTGGATATAAACTGGGGGATCAGATCTATATTATAATCAATATATAAACTGATCCCTCATTTTGTGGCCATGCTAATTTCTATACATTTATTTTCTAGATTTATGGGCTTCAGCTAGTGGATGGCAGAGCGGGGTTTAGGTGGTGTAACAGAAGAGAGCGTGCTAAGAGACACCAGGAATAAGGAGAAGTGGAGGTCATGATCGCCTACGTTCTGAAGAGACATGGCACATAGAAGAAGAAGAAGAAGAAGAAGAAGAAGAAGAAGATTTGGTAAATAATATACTGATTTTTGAAAGTGGTTTAGGACTTTTCAGTACAACCTTACATCTTTCTCCATTTCTACTTTCTTTTTTTCTAACTGCAGTTTTCTTTCTTTCTTTCTTTCTTTCTTTCTCCAGTTTTCTTTCTTTCTTTCTTTCTTTTTTTCTAACTCCAGTTTTTCTTTCTTTCTTTCTTTCTTTCTTTCTTTCTTTCTTTCTTTCTTTCTTTCTAACTCCAGTTTTCTTTCTTTCTTTCTTTCTTTCTCCAGTTTTTTTTCTTTCTTTCTTTCTCCAGTTTTCTTTCTTTCTTTCTTTCTTTCTTTCTTTCTTTCTTTCTTTCTTTCAATCACCTGTTTCTTCATTCTTCTCTTACGGCAAATGATGCATCTATTCCAATCCTCATAAAAGACCGAAAAACAGACAATTACTTCGTATCCCTAGAAATCGACCGATCTCCTTGGCAGACCCCATTCCTATCACCCCCACCCCCACCGTGATTAGTCATCGCCCAGATTCAGATTAAGATAATAAACAACTTCATTACATCGAACATCCCCATCGAAATCCGATGATAAATATAGCTTCTTCATCCGCTCGCCCACGCACAAACAAACACATATATTATATACAAATCAGTGAGTGAGTGGGTGTGGGCGTGGGCGGGTGGGTTTTCAAAACACATGCCCGACGCATATGCGAAGATAGAAAGAAAGAAAGAAAGAAAGAAAATTCACACGTACACAAACATGCATGTGGGGGAGGGGGAGAAAATGATATATAAAATTTTATATATTTTTGTGAACAGGTTTACACATAAATATAAAAACTAACTGAAATCTGATGAAGTCCTAAAGGAAGAAACATTAATTTTCCATTATATATATTTATGTGTGTATGTGTATGTGTGAAAATTTACATATATAAAATAGATATATCTGTAAAAATATGTTAAAATCCTCATATTTGCTTTGATGATGTCCATCAGATGACAAGACGCGTCGAGTAAGTTTACTGCTGTCTTTATTCATATATATATATATATATATATATATATATATATATATAGTGTAAGAAAGTTATGGAACACGTAGGTTATAAACCCACTGTTCATGCATTTACTATTATAAAGAGTGCTCGATACAACATAGAGCTTCATATTGTAATGGGTGTTACAATGGTTTATAAAAGCATAGTATCACTACACAAAAATGTTGGCGTTTCGGAGCTACGTTTGCTCCTCATCTGGTGATAAGTTGAAATGAAAAATAAACGATTTAGCCGGCTGTTTGTAGCCATAGTGATACAGCCTTGGGTTAGGAAAGGAGTAGCTTACTTTTGAACACGTCACTTTTTAGTTTTGTTTGGGTAATTCTTATATTGAGATGTAAGGTTACATCCCAATATAAGAATTACGCAGACAAAACTAAAAAGTGACCTGTCCAAAACTAAGCTGCTCCGCACCCCTCTCCTAACCTAAGGCTGTATCACTATGGCTACAAACTGTCGGCTAAATCGTAATTAACTCCCATCACATTCACTTACATATCATATTACCAAAAATAAATCGTTTTCACCATTTATTTTTCATTTCAACTTATCATCACCAGATGAGGAGCAAACGTAGCTCCAAAACTTCAAGTTTTTGTGTAGTGATACTATGCTTTTATAAACCATTGTAACAACCATTACAATATATATATATATATATATATATATATATATATATATATATGAATATATATGTTTGATGGTGATGTCGTTGAAAGACAACAAAAAATCACAGTATTTGTTGAATTTTTTATCGGGTCTAAGCTTTCGGCTCACATAAGCCATTATCAAAGAGTAAATATTAACACACAGTAAACATAGAACATTTAAGCTATTAACAATAAAGATAACTGAATTGAAAATATAAGTCCATCCCTACCGTGGCGGATGGCCGAAGACAGTGACAAAATAGTGGTGTTGTGATCCCTGGTCTGATTACAGACATTTGAGTACGTTATTGGAAATATCGAAATTGATTGTATTCAAACCAGGTTTAAATTGTTTAATGTAGAGTGCTTCGAGGATTTTTAGTTTCTGCTTATTTTCTTGTTTGAGTATGTACGTGTTATCAACAAGTGTTTTTCTCAGAAGTGTGCGTTGATAACCGTGTTGTTCTAAATGACGGAATATATTTGAATTTTTATTTAAGTGCAACGTCAGACGCCGTGAGAGCGAATTTGTGGTGTGGCCGATGTAGATATTATTGAGGTTGTTAGAGATACATTCTCTAAATGGACAGATGAATTTATATACTACATTGGTTTTTTGCAAACACTAACGGTGGGGGAAGAGTCGTTGCGGACAAATGAATTAGATGGAGTGAATTTAGTGTAATATATAATGAACTTAATTCTTTTGTTAGAGTCTGTCGGAGAAATATTAGTATTTATGAGTTTTTTTAGGATGTTTTCATCTAATTGGTAGTTGGAGTGCATCTGGCTACGGTATAAGAGAGTGATATGTTTAGAATTGGTTGGGTTAGTATCATGTGTTGTTTTTTCCATGTTAAGCTTTTTAAGAAAATAATGTATTTGTTCATCAACTATGTAGTTGAGAAAATTATTATTGATGAGTGTCTGTTTTATGTTTTTTAGTTCACTGTGAACTAAAAAACATAAAACAGACACTGTCTTCGGCCATCCGCCACGGTAGGGATGGACTTATATTTTCAATTCAATTATCTTTATTGTTAATAGCTTAAATGCTCTATGTTTACTGTGTGTTAATATTTACTCTTTGATAATGGCTTATGTGAGCCGAAAGCTTAGACCCGATAAAAAATTCAACAAATACTGTGATTTTTTGTTGTCTTTCAACGACATCACCATCAAGTATATCAGACGGTATGAACGGATCCTACACAAAATTAATAGACAAAACTTGTCTATATTATTCAATGAAACCTGCATTAATGAAAAAATGCTGCCAAAATACACACAATATATATATATATATATATATATAAAGATTTTAGATTATTACAATGGGTAATAAATATTTCACCGCGTTTTGATGTTGTTATCGCGGCTCGTCAGACCCAAATGGTACAACAGTTGGTCCTCAAAATATCCACCCACCTCCAAAGATTCCTTTTCTTTTATTTAATTTTACATAGACGCTCACATGTCCATATTAGAACAGACATTTGTAACGGTTATTTACGAAAATTCTCGCTAATTCGAGAAAGAACCCCAAAGAAAGAGGAAAGCGAGGATATAGAAAAGATAGATATTTGATTAATGCAAAGAAGAAAAAAAAAGTTGAAAGAAAAAAGAGAAAAGAGGAAACAGAAAAAAACAGAATGGAAAGCAAGAAGAGAAAAAGAAAGGACAAAGAGATACAATAACAGGAAATATATATATATATATATATATATATATATATATATATATATATATATATATATATGTTCCATTTGTAAACGAGTTATTACATGACCTAGGTTTCTACCATGAGTGGTTTCTTCAGACGATTTTTAATAACTGATGTTACCGTTTACTGCTTTTCGTTTTAAGAACGGTCATATAGTGTTGTTTTTTTTTAACGCTCACGTGACAGGGAATTTTTGAACGCGCAATTTTTAAAAATAAAACGAATTATGGCGTTTTTATTCATGGTCGTATGAACCTAAGATGTATTTATCAGTATGAATACACTTAGTCATAATTTCCGTTCTTTCATTTAACAGTTCGTTTTTATTTGGGAATAGAATAATCTCTAACTTTTCTTCCTGGCACAATCTACATATTTTGCCACCGTTGTAAGGTTTGGCTGTTTTCGCTATACTGCATGTTATGTCTGGGTTTTTTCTATATTTTGATTTTAATTTCAACCCGTCTTTATCCAATTTTGTACAGTTTTTTAATTTTTCTATTTTGAATGTAGATCTGTGATTAAACCACCCGGTTTTAAAGATGTCTTTGGTTGAACCTAAATATATTTTATTTTGGCCATTTGGGTAACGGACCTTTGCATTGTAAATGATTTCTTTTGTGTTACAGAGTCCTTAAAGTGGAGATTTATTTTTACCACTGCAGTTGCATCCTTTATTAGTAGTTTTGTTTTGTACACTGCTATCTAAGTAACTGGCGTTTTGTTTGTTTATGAAACTATCTAAATTACTAGTGCAACTATAACTTAGCTTGATTGTGTTTCTGTTGAAAATTTTCTTTAGTTCTGATTCTTTTAGAAAGTGTTTATCTATCAGCTTAAAAAATATTTGTCCTAATTTGGTCTTTACCTCTAAATTAAATGGTGGGTTGAACCACATAATGTTTCGTTTTCTATTGTTGTTTTCTGTTGATTTTATTTGTTTAGTTGAAAATTATATTGTAAAATGTTTTTATGGCCATATTTTCTTAGTGCATCCTCATAGATATTTTTCTTTTCATTAGATATTGATTTGTTTGACGAATTATTAGATAGTCTGTGTTCTATTCCTTTGTAAAGGTGTTTAATTATACTTTTTGGATGATTGGATTTTGTATTTATGCATGATAACTTAGTGTTTGTTTTCATGTATGGCGAGACATTGCCAGTTTGTAAATTAAGTTCTACATCTATTTATGTCTGTGTTGTTTCCGTTCCTTATATTATGGCCGCTACTGTATGTGTAAAATGATGTTATAATCCACATATTTGCTTTGATACTGTCTATCAGATGACAAGACGGGTCGGCTAAGTTTACAGTTGTCTTTAATCATATATATATATATATATGTGTGTGTGTGTGTGTGTGCGTGTGTGCGTGTGTGCATTGTGTATGCATGTGTTTGTGTGTAAAAATTCATATATATAAAAAATAAATATATTTGTAAAAAGATGTTCAAATTTTCATAATTGCTTTGATAAAGTCCATTAGACTAGTGCTACTGAAAATGTGGTACACGTACCGTCGCAGGTACGCGAGCCATCGTCTGCCGATACGCGGAGATTTTCCAGAAAAGAAAGAAACAATAGTAAAACACTATGCCACGAGAGACTGCCATGATATTTGTCTCATTTTCATTGTTTTGTTTTGTTTTAGATTTTCATTTTAGTTTTATATTATATCACTCATGTTAAAAGTAATTGCTATCCAACTAACGAATGCGATATAATGAACAGCAAAACAGTGAACTGAATACGCATCAGACTTTCTTCCATTCATATATTCATGATATATACATATCATATATTTTAAATACGTCTTAAATTAATTAAAATTAATATTTTGTTTTACTGTTTGTCTATTTTTTTGGAAGATTAATGCCTTTTATTAAATTCAAATTGCTTACGAAGTATTAATGTTGACTTTAAATATTTTTCTGTATTTTTACAAATATATAGCCTCGAAACCAGTGGCCATAACTAATATGGTACCGGTCAATGGCACAGTGGGAAAACTTGTTACGTCAATGATTACTGCCCGTAGAATGAATAAGATATCATGTCCTCATGTTTATAATAGATAGTCTCAACATGTCCCTGAAATAGTCAGTCAGTCAGTTAAGTGCCATACGTGAAACACGCTTGAGCGATCATGTCTCGAAATAGACATGACTGACTGGGCAGAAGATTATCCCGTAGTAGGTTGCCATTATATCACAGTTCATCCAAGTCGAAACGAACCTTCAATTGCAAAATAATTTACACGAACTACTTAGGTTAGTGACAAAACAAATAAAATAAAAATTCAACAAAAAACCAAAAATGTAAAAAATAAATAATTAAAAATTAAATTAAATTAAAAAATTACAGAAAAGACAGACTGATTCCGGATGAACTTACCACGAAGAGGTAACACAGATATAAGAAAAATTAAGGCAGACACGTTATTTCATGGTAAATTAGAAATGTGGCCTATTTCAGGCGAACCATCATCAGCTTCCGTCTTTATAATTTGCACGAATCCTTTGCACAATAAAGACGGAAGCTGATGATGGTTCGCCTGAAATAGGCCACATTTCTAATTTACCATGAAATAACGTGTCTGCCTTAATTTGTCTTATATTCGCGCTATATGTATTTATATAGATATATATTTAGAGCTCTCTAAGAGAGTTATCCTACCATTGTATGTACAGGATTCTCCTTTGGATTCTTCTATGCCGACACCGCATGCTAATTATATATATATATATATATATATATGTGTGTGTGTGTGTGTGTGTGTGTGTGTGTGTGTGTGTGTGTGTGTGTGTGTGTGTGTGTGTAAAAATATACTCAGTTTTAATCCGAGATTAAGGACAGTATGGTTAAATAAAATAAAGACAAGAGGGAAACTGTTATTTAAAATCGCCTACGCGTTTCGTCCGTGATGGACTTTTTCATTTCGTCTTTTTGCCTTGAAAAAGTCCATCACGGACGAAACGTTGAGTACACCAGTTCTCACTCGATCACCGAAGTTAAACAACGTTGAGACTGCCTAGTACATAGGTGGGTGACGCTTGGAAATACCAGATGCTGTACGCTTATATATATATATAATCGGCTTCTATAGGTGTATAGATCCGTATAGGAAACGATCTAAATTATGTTAAGCTTTTAGCCTCTCATTCATTCCTCTGAAGACTTTACACACACCACACTATCTTAAGGAATATCTATTGTTTATTTGTACCCTATTGTTATAAGTGTCGATGGAGTTTTTATTTATACGGGTTTATATATGTCTATGGTATTGTTTACATTTTTGTTTTTTGTGGATGTACGTGCGTATAATTTCCATATGCGCAGTGAGGTTGTACAATAGGAATCATCCTACCAGATCTGAAAATTCTGCAGAATCCAGGGCTCCCATAGATAAATTAAAATTATCCATTGAATTCTTTGTCTACTGTTCGTTGTCGTGTATGAGAACTGATTTTCTGCAGTTCAAAATTATTTTGATTTCATCCTTTGAGATGTCCGAGTAGAATTCCGCGAATTCCAGGGCTATAGTGAAAAGGTCCTCAGAAATCGATGGGTAAAAATCCACGTTGTCAAATTGTAAGAAAGTGGCATTATTTTTCCCCAAGCTTTTCAAACCATTTGATTACGTCCATTGTACCCCTCCATTGCATTAGTTGAATTTTTTTCCTTGTTTGCTGGTTGACTCTTTCTAATATTACTTTACTTTCTGATTTTGTATGGTTTATTATCTTAGTGGGTAATTTACGGTAGAATTCCGGCTTATGGTCTTTTAAAAGCACATATGTTTCCTTTGTAGTCATTTTGGGGACTCTGTTGCTTATTTTCTATTTATCCGTAATTTGTTTGTCTGCGTGGTTTATTCTATCTATGTTGCTTTGTTGCTCCGTGTTAATTTTCCTGTATTTTTTTGTTAAATTTTTCTTAATCAAGTCTTTGTATTCTTTGGAATCCATCTTATAGAAATTTGATGTTTTGTCCGATTTGGCAATGACCTTATTAGATTTGTTTATGTTACTAACTAGTGTGTCCAAGTGATTTAGGAATTTGTTTTTGTGTTTGTGAAAGGTGATAGTGTTTAAGATCTCAAACAGGTCGTTCTCGAAATTTTGTCTATAAGTTTGTCTATGAGAGGTACGGTTTTTAGGTTTTTAAATTCGAATATGTCCTTATTATTTGAAGCTCCATGGCCTTTAATGACGAAATGCGCCTTCCATCTCATCCTTCGTATTATGTCTTCAGGTTTTTGGACCAACTTTTGAAAGTATTCCTGTTTGTTTGGAATAGGAATATTTTTAAGCGAAATGTCGAAATTTACTTTATCTATGTTCAATGTTTATCTTAATGGTAAATGTGCTCAACTTAGTGTAGGAGCAGGTTATCAGAGTGAATACAGAACACTAATACCAGTCCGCCTCATAATAACAATCTCTTTAACTGTAGAAACCCTAACCAATACCCCATGACCAATAATTGTATAACGAAATCCCTGATATATATGTGTTCGATTTCATCCATGGAGAATCCTAAAGATGAAAAATATATATATCGGCAATACCATGAACGTATTTACAAAGCGATTTTACAATCACCTCTCATCCTTCAATAACAAAGAAAAACAAAACATGACGTCTCTTTCTAAATACTTTCAGAAGTCAAAAAACAAACATAAAACACCTAAAGTTAAATAGAAAATCATTAAACAAGCAAGAACAGCTAAATCAATAAAGAAACCATGTTTCCTTTTTCTTCAAGAAAAAATTGAAATCATTAAATATATGAATAGCAACAAGCTTTTAAACCAGATGCATGAAACCACAGTAAACTGCAAGCACATTAAAGAACTAACCTTACAATCATGCTAAAAAATAGTACAAAAGCCAGAGCTAGGACCCCCTAGAAATGATACACCTTGACTGTACTAACAACACTCCTACATACACCCAAAACTGTGATCTAATGTTTTTTAAAAAATTTTTAAAAATTAAAAATTCTATAGAAAAAATCGATTTACTAAATTCTAAAGTAAGGTTTAATATATATAATTAGATTAATTATAAAAACGGTCCTTCATACACATTAAACTTCACCTACTACCTTAAATACAAACATTTAATCATTCCTCCTAAATAAAATTCGACTTATTACGCACCTACTACCTACTTACCTATTACCTTAAATTTTTAAAATTAAATTTTGCCCCTTACGTTAAATCTGACCGCAAACGGTAATTTAATTAAAAATTAAAATTTAATAAAAAAATTGGTTTCCAAACTGTGATCTAATTAAAAATTTAATATATAATAGAAAAAATTGATTTCCTAAATTCAAATTTAAGATTAAATATACAAAATTAGATTAATTATAAAAATTCTGCTTAAACGCCAAAATATTCTGTACAAAATAAACATCCCACCCCTTACCTGCTCCTCTAAGAAATCCAAAGGATATAGTCTAGTCGCAAGATAATAAAAAACTTACATTCTAGCTGCTAATGTTAAATCTGTCTACAAAACTCAGAGACTCTCATTAATCAACCATATTCAATACTCACAATACTTTCTTCAAAATTCTAACGGCCAATCCACAAGACTTGTTCCCTTATCACTACCTCTCACCAACATCCACCACACAACTGACCAAATATAAGAATAAATATAAGATTTTTCTATTCCTGTTCACACCGCCTGATGAGACATTGTAGTTTCAATGTCGAAACAAATGTACTATTTGTAGTGAAAATATAAAAAAGATTCTGTACATGTTCTAAAATATAATTTATAATATATATATATATATATATATATAATATAAATATATATATATATATATATATATATATATATTATAAATTATATTTTAGAACATGTACAAATTTATATATATATATATATATATATATATATATATTATGCTTTCCCATATTTAAATGCATATATATCTATAGTTGTTACAATGGTTTATAAATTCATGGTATCATTACACAAATATTTTCGCGTTTCGAAGCGACATTTAGGTGCTTCTCATCAGGTGACAAAGTTGAAATTAAAATTAAATGGTAAAAAACGGTTTATTTGTGATGAATATGCTGTTTAAGTGAAAGTGGGGTTGGGAGCTTATTCTGATTCTGTCGGCCGTATTGTAGTCTTAGAGATATGGGTTAGGAGAGGTGGCTTAGTTTAAGACAGGTTTCTTATTTATCTTCTCTGGATGTAGTGGAAGTGGCGTCGTTGTTAATGATATATGTGGTGTGGGATTTTAGAATGGTCTAGTCGTTCGTTTATGGTTCTTGAGATGCTGTTATTTGATTTAGAGAAGGGTATAGGGAACGTAGTTTTAGGCAGGTCGCTTTTTCGTTTAGTTTAGGTTATTTTATATTGGGATATATGTTTTTTTTTTTTGTTTTTTTTTTTTGCAGTGTCGATAGCTTCTTTTATTTTACTATCATTTACAAGTAGATGGACTTATTGTTGGTGTGGTGTGGGATTTGTTTTCTTTTATTTCTACGTTTTTTGTTCTATTTATTTAGAGAGTTGATTATGTGTATTTATTGCATTTTTGGGAGTCGTGTGGGTGAGGTTCTTTTTTGTTTATTTAAACTTTAACGAGAAATATTTGCGATGTTTGCATAATACTGCTAACTTGTCTCTACGGTTTAATAGTTCGCTACTGTTGGGGTACTTTAGAATGTGTAGCTTTTCACTTAAACATAAAGGGCAGATGTCCTCAAGTGAGTTGCAAGATGTAGTTTTTTCTAGGATTTTCCATTTTACATTGGGTTTCTGTTTTGAGTCCTTTAGCTTCCAAAAGTATGTAGAAAGGGATGTTTGGTTTCGGTATAAGTTGTTTTTGAATGAAGTTAAGTGCATGTACCAGCGCTGCTTAAAAGTGTTCTTAGTTGATCCGATATACACTTTATTTATAGTGGGATTTTCGATTGATGTTATGTTGCATTGATAGATTATTGAGTTTATTTTACATTTATTCTGTAATGGGCAGTTGTTGGGGTTTCTAAATTTACATAGGTTTTCATTGTTGTCTTCAGGAGTTCTTCAGACTTCTATTTGGGTTCAGTAGAAATACTAGGCAGTTGATATTAGTCGGCAGTTAGTCGAATACTAAGGAGTCAGCTTTCAGTGGAAGATTACCAAGTTCCTAAAGTTTTGGGTATATTAAGCCGATTAGCAACCGACATAGCACGATTATAACCTTCAGTGTGAAAACTAATCCACAACAATTCAATACCTGGCAAACAAACAAACTTAGAGTTAAATGGCAATAACTAAAGAATGCGGACGTAACATGAGTCATAAAACGAGAACAACCTACCCCAGTGATATAGATAAAGAATTAATTTCAAAATTCCACTAACCTGAAGAAGATCATAGCGTACAAAAGCTGAAACGTCGTGAATATTACAATAATGATGAGGACAACAGTTCGAAAAATATAAATATGATGTTTTAGCTCATAATTCGTGCATATTCCATGGTGTCTCATTTTCGACTGATTAGCCTCACAGTTGCGTTTTTATTCCCTCATGCACAGTAATGTCGAAGCGGTTTCCAAGTTATAGTAACCGCTCCTCGAAATATTCTTCTACCTAAAACGAAAACGTTTTTGCTTAAATCATAACCATATAGCATGGTACAATGAGACTATTCTGAGAACCCTGGATGTTATGCCAAGATTTGTTATCGGAGGCCACAGTTTAATCAACATAAGTACGCAACATCAGATACAGTGCTGATAGCAGACACAGAAAGAAAACTACAAAACCTTTTACAGAAGGTAGCCGAAGAGAGTGACAAGAAAAGACTACAAATAAACTGCAAGAAAACTGAATGCATGCTCATCAGCAAAAAGAGCAGCCCCAAAATGCCAATTACAGGTGGGGGATACTAAAATCAAGCAGGTACAAAAATTTAAAGTTTTTATACATTTATATTCCTGAAATTCAAAAGCACAAGGAACCATTCCAGAAGTTAAGTAAAGTATTAAGAAACAGGACAATTTCGCTAGAAACTAGGAAGAGAGTACTGGATTGCTGCGTGCTGTCCGTCCTTTAATATGGCAGTGAATGCTGGACAATATCATCAAAGATGAAGGAAAAACTTGAAGCAACTGAAATGTGGTTCTGCAGAAGGATGCTGCGAATATCATGGATCGAGCATGTGAGCAATGATGAAATTTTGGAAAGGATGGAAACGAAAAAGAAATTAATACTGAGCACCAGAAAGGGACAGCTAAAGTTCCTGGGACATGAAATGAGGAAGAAGAGCTTGGAGAACCTGATACTATACAGGCCAGATAGAGGGAAGGAGAGACAGAGGAAAACAGCGAGTGACATACTTGACTGGCCTGAGCGACTGGATGGCAGAACGGAGGCTGCGTGGTGTAACAGGAGAAAGCGTATTAATAGCCACCAGGAATAAGGAGACGTGGAAAGCCATGATTGCCTACGTACTGAAAGAACAAGGCTTACAGAAGAAGATAGCGTTGGTAATTCAATTAAGCCTACACTAAATAATCATTTTGGAACGCGGACACACAAAAATTAAATGGAATAGTTCGGTTACGTAAAACTTTTCAAAAATAGGAAAAATAAAAATAACAGAAAAGACCCTGGTTAGTGAGTGTGTTGAAGTTTTTAATAAATAAAAATCATCCCCGAAGTCTTTTATACCAGGAGAAGGCGGATTATAAACGCCATGATGAAACCTGGCGCCTATAAATTATTACCATGATTAAGCAATGTTTTACTGCTTTGTTTGCAAACGCCATCTTCCCAGCATGCTTCAGTGTCTGAACATTACAGTAGCTGATGCGATCAACCTGTAATCGTTTGTCATCTTTCATCCCATTTCTAACATTTGATATATATTAAGGGGAAAAAATGATGCAAAGTTTGTGCCAAGTTATTTCGCCTTAACTGGGTTTGATAGATAAGTTTTCAGATTTCTATGAGCAAACAATTTCTTTTGTCGAGCTGCATCAATTTGGAATATTGTTGAGGTAAACATCTGTACGGCTTTACGATACACTTCTTTCTACGAAATAAGCAGGTATTGCATGAAGGATTTTGCCGTCCAGAATCACTAAGTACGGAGAAAGAGAAATTAATAGCGTACGTAATTAAAACGCATCTAACCTTATTTATAAATGGAACTTTGTGTGTGTGTGTGTGTGTGTGTGTGTGTGTGTGTGTGTGTGTGTGTGTGTGTCTGTGTCTCTGTGTCTGTGTCTGTGTGTGTGTGTGTGTCCGTTACCTATAGACTCCGAAATGGCTGAACCGATTTTCTTGAAAATGTACACAGTTGTACTATAAGCGTCTGCGAATGTTCTTATCTAGGTTTTGTGTCGAGGTACCCCAAATACATATCGAAAATCGATAATCGAAAATCGATAATCGAAAAAATCGGGTTATAGAAGGAGTGGTCTGATTTTAATAAAATTTGATACACTCATAGACAAAGACATAAGAAAAGATATTCAGAAGTGTCAAGGTTACAGTTCTTACAATAGTGCAGAAAATTAATTATATATATATATATATATATATATATATATATATATATATATATATTTAAAAGGCAAGATGTTTGTGTGTGTGTCTGTTTATCTGCCTGTATGTCTGTATTTTTTTTTCAGCCCTTTTATTTTAGTTTTTGCTTCGGTTTTGGCTCTAAGTAGGTATAATTGAAGTTTTAGTCTCAGCCATGATACCATTTACTCAGAGGACTTATTTAGCCTTCAAAATTCAGTTTACGACGAAAAAATATTATTTGATATCGATACCAGGAAATCAAAATTTGACTTACATCCATTCATTTTTCTTTCAGTCTACGGTTTCACTTTAACTGGAAACAACTATTGATTTTTATTTTTTGCCAACATCCAAAGTGTCTGAGCTCCAGGACTATGGATTAGTTTTAAAGCTTTCATTACACCCGAGCAACGCCGGGCTATACTGCTAGTTGTATATAATGGACTCTCCAGACGCTTTCGACGTGTGAGTATCCCAGACCTAAACAACCAGTTAACGTCGCGCATAAGATTCGGCTGATGATAGGCTCTGGAAGAGACACTTCTTACCGCTTCTACGGTTAACGTTTCCGTAAACATGAAGTGAAAAGATTATATTGAATTAATCGCTAGATCACCTGCTAGGAAAGTTAGACAATTACTCTCGCCAAAATGTATTTGTTTTTATAATCATATCGACCCATGCAAGGCAGTTTACTGCCACTGGTGTGCAGGGGTTTACATAGGAGAAAAGTTATGAGACAGTGACAGGTTATAGGGGGTGTCAGGAAGTGGGTAAGAGAAGGATGAATGTGGCCATAAAGTGAGGGTTCAGTTTATATATTGACTGTAATGTAGAATTGATCCCCCACTTTATATCTACATTGCAATAGTATATAAAATTTTTTTTTATAATCATATCGCCCAAAGCAAGACATTTTACTGCCACTGGTGTGCAGGGGTTTACATAGGAGGAAAGTTATGAGACAGTGACAGGTTATAGGGGGTGTCAGGAAGTGGGTAAGAGAAGGATGAGAATACTGATGAGAGTGGAGTAGATGGAGAAAGAAGCATGAGAGAGAGGATGCAAGTTAGTGAGATAGGAGATGACTATCGACTTTACATTTAAATTCCTGGAGATTGTGGCTGTCAGTCAAGCAAGTAATTGGAAGGGAATTCTAAAGGCAGGAAGTGCGAGAAAAGAAGCTGTTGGAGTAGAATTTGCATTTATGTTATTTTGGTTTCACATTAAAAGGGTCTAATCTTGTGGCTCGAGTAAATGCATATATATGGGGCACCAGTGAGCTAAGTACATCGGAGCAGAAGCCGTGAAAGTATTTGCAGAAAAGGCACAGGGAATCCACATTGCACCAGTGAGAAAGTGACTGTATCCGAGCTGCCAAGTCGAGATCGATCACATTAGAGATTCTCCCCTTGGATTTTGTCAATGACCCCTAGATGGATAGCAGAAGCACCCGACCAGATATGGCAGCAGTATTCAATGTCCGGGCGGATGCTAAGTCGGAATCGATCACATTACAGATTCTCCGTTGGATTTTGTCAAGGACTCCTAGATGGATAGCAGAAGCCCCCGACCAGATATGACAGCAGTATTCAATGTCCGGGCGGATGCTAAGTCGGAATCGATCACATTACAGATTCTCCGTTGGATTTTGTCAAGGACCCCTAGATGGATAGCAGAAGCACCCGAACAGATATGACAGCAGTATTCAAAGCACGGGCGGATGATAAGTCGGAATCGATCACATTACAGATTCTCCGTTGGATTTTGTCAAGGACCCCTAGGTGGATAGCAGGAGCACCTGACCAGATATGGCAGCAGTATTCAAAGCACGGGTGGATGCTAAGTCGGAATCGATCACATTACAGATTCTCCGTTGGATTTTGTCAAGGACTCCTAGATGGATAGCAGAAGCACCCGACCAGATATGACAGCAGTATTCAATGTCCGGGCGGATGCTAAGTCGGAATCGATCACATTAGAGATACTCCGTTGGATTTTGTCAAGGACCCCTAGATGGATAGCAGGAGCACCCGACCAGATATGGCAACAGTATTCAATGTCCGGGCGGATGCTAAGTCGGAATCGATCACATTACAGATTCTCCGTTGGATTTTGTCAAGGACCCCTAGATGGATAGCAGGAGCACCCGACCAGATATGGCAGCAGTATTCAATGTCCGGGCGGATCCTAAGTCGGAATCGATCACATTACAGATTCTCCGTTGGATTTTGTCAAGGACTCCTAGATGGATAGCAGAAGCCCCCGACCAGATATGACAGCAGTATTCAATGTCCGGGCGGATGCTAAGTCGGAATCGATCACATTACAGATTATCCGTTGGATTTTGTCAAGGACCCCTAGATGGATAGCAGAAGCACCCGAACAGATATGACAGCAGTATTCAAAGCACGGGCGGATGCTAAGTCGGAATCGATCACATTACAGATTCTCCGTTGGATTTTGTCAAGGACCCCTAGGTGGATAGCAGGAGCACCTGACCAGATATGGCCGCAGTATTCAAAGCACGGGCGGATGCTGAGTCGGAATCGATCACATTACAGATTCTCCGTTGGATTTTGTCAAGAACACATAGATGGATAGCAGAAGCACCCGACCAGATATGACAGCAGTATTCAATGTCCGGGCGGATGCTAAGTCGGAATCGATCACATTACAGATTTTCCGTTGGATTTTGTCAAGGACCCCTAGATGGATAGCAGATGCACCCGACCAGATATGACAGCAGTATTCAATGTCCGGGCGGATGCTAAGTCGGAATCGATCACATTACAGATTCTCCGTTGGATTTTGTCAAGGACCCCTAGATGGATAGCAGGAGCACCCGACCAGATATGGCAGCAGTATTCAATGTCCGGGCGGATGCTAAGTCGGAATCGATCACATTACAGATTCTCCGCTAGATTTTTTCAAGGACCCCTAGATGGATAGCAGGAGCACCCGACCAGATATGGCAGCAGTATTCAATGTCCGGGCGGATGCTAAGTCGGAATCGATCACATTACAGATTCTCCGTTGGATTTTGTCAAGGACCGCTAGGTGGATAGCAGGAGCACCCGACCAGATATGGCAGCAGTATTCAATGTCCGGGCGGATGCTAAGTCGGAATCGATCACATTACAGATTCTCCGTTGGATTTTGTCAAGAACCCCTAGATGGATAGCAGAAGCACCCGACCAGATATGGCAGCAGTATTCAATGTCCGGGCGGATGCTAAGTCGGAATCGATCACATTACAGATTCTCCGTTGGATTTTATCAAGGACCCCTAGATGGATAGCAGGAGCACCCGACCAGATATGGCAGCAGTATTCAATGTCCGGGCGGATGCTAAGTCGGAATCGATCACATTACAGATTCTCCGTTGGATTTTGTCAAGGACTCCTAGATGGATAGCAGAAGCCCCCGACCAGATATGACAGCAGTATTCAATGTCCGGGCGGATGCTAAGTCGGAATCGATCACATTACAGATTCTCCGTTGGATTTTGTCAAGGACCCCTAGATGGATAGCAGAAGCACCCGAACAGATATGACAGCAGTATTCAAAGCACGGGCGGATGATAAGTCGGAATCGATCACATTACAGATTCTCCGTTGGATTTTGTCAACGACCCCTAGGTGGATAGCAGGAGCACCTGACCAGATATGGCAGCAGTATTCAAAGCACGGGTGGATGCTAAGTCGGAATCGATCACATTACAGATTATCCGTTGGATTTTGTCAAGGACACCTAGATGGATAGCAGGAGCACCCGACCAGATATGGCAGCAGTATTCAATGTCCGGGCGGATGCTAAGTCGGAATCGATCACATTACAGATTATCCGTTGGATTTTGTCAAGGACCCCTAGATGGATAGCAGAAGCACCCGAACAGATATGACAGCAGTATTCAAAGCACGGGCGGATGCTAAGTCGGAATCGATCACATTACAGATTCTCCGTTGGATTTTGTCAAGGACCCCTAGGTGGATAGCAGGAGCACCTGACCAGATATGGCCGCAGTATTCAAAGCACGGGCGGATGCTGAGTCGGAATCGATCACATTACAGATTCTCCGTTGGATTTTGTCAAGAACACATAGATGGATAGCAGAAGCACCCGACCAGATATGACAGCAGTATTCAATGTCCGGGCGGATGCTAAGTCGGAATCGATCACATTACAGATTTTCCGTTGGATTTTGTCAAGGACCCCTAGATGGATAGCAGATGCACCCGACCAGATATGACAGCAGTATTCAATGTCCGGCGGATGCTAAGTCGGAATCGATCACATTACAGATTCTCCGTTGGATTTTGTCAAGGACCACTACATGGATAGCAGGAGCACCCGACCAGATATGGCAGCAGTATTCAATGTCCGGGCGGATGCTAAGTCGGAATCGATCACATTACAGATTCTCCGCTAGATTTTTTCAAGGACCCCTAGATGGATAGCAGGAGCACCCGACCAGATATGGCAGCAGTATTCAATGTCCGGGCGGATGCTAAGTCGGAATCGATCACATTACAGATTCTCCGTTGGATTTTGTCAAGGACCGCTAGGTGGATAGCAGGAGCACCCGACCAGATATGGCAGCAGTATTCAATGTCCGGGCGGATGCTAAGTCGGAATCGATCACATTACAGATTCTCCGTTGGATTTTGTCAAGAACCCCTAGATGGATAGCAGAAGCACCCGACCAGATATGGCAGCAGTATTCAATGTCCGGGCGGATGCTAAGTCGGAATCGATCACATTACAGATTCTCCGTTGGATTTTATCAAGGACCCCTAGATGGATAGCAGGAGCACCCGACCAGATATGGCAGCAGTATTCAATGTCCGGGCGGATGCTAAGTCGGAATCGATCACATTACAGATTCTCCGTTGGATTTTGTCAAGGACTCCTAGATGGATAGCAGAAGCCCCCGACCAGATATGACAGCAGTATTCAATGTCCGGGCGGATGCTAAGTCGGAATCGATCACATTACAGATTCTCCGTTGGATTTTGTCAAGGACCCCTAGATGGATAGCAGAAGCACCCGAACAGATATGACAGCAGTATTCAAAGCACGGGCGGATGCTAAGTCGGAATCGATCACATTACAGATTCTCCGTTGGATTTTGTCAAGGACCCCTATGTGGATAGCAGGAGCACCTGACCAGATATGGCAGCAGTATTCAAAGCACGGGCGGATGCTAAGTCGGAATCGATCACATTACAGATTCTCCGTTGGATTTTGTCAAGGACCCCTAGATGGATAGCAGAAGCACCCGACCAGATATGACAGCAGTATTCAAAGCACGGGCGGATGCTAAGTCGGAATCGATCACATTACAGATTCTCCGTTGGATTATGTCAAGGACCCCTAGGTGGATAGCAGGAGCACCTGACCAGATATGGCCGCAGTATTCAAAGCACGGGCGGATGCTGAGTCGGAATCGATCACATTACAGATTCTCCGTTGGATTTTGTCAAGAACCCCTAGATGGATAGCAGAAGCACCCGACCAGATATGACAGCAGTATTCAATGTCCGGGCGGATGCTAAGTCGGAATCGATCACATTACAGATTTTCCGTTGGATTTTGTCAAGGACCCCTAGATGGATAGCAGATGCACCCGACCAGATATGACAGAAGTATTCAATGTCCGGGCGGATGCTAAGTCGGAATCGATCACATTACAGATTCTCCGTTGGATTTTGTCAAGGACCCCTAGATGGATAGCAGGAGCACCCGACCAGATATGGCAGCAGTATTCAATGTCCGGGCGGATGCTAAGTCGGAATCGATCACATTACAGATTCTCCGTTGGATTTTGTCAAGGACCGCTAGGTGGATAGCAGGAGCACCCGACCAGATATGGCAGCAGTATTCAATGTCCGGGCGGATGCTAAGTCGGAATCGATCACATTACAGATTTTCCGTTGGATTTTGTCAAGAACCCCTAGATGGATAGCAGAAGCACCCGACCAGATATGACAGCAGTATTCAATGTCCGGGCGGATGCTAAGTCGGAATCGATCACATTACAGATTTTCCGTTGGATTTTGTCAAGGACCCCTAGATGGATAGCAGGAGCACCCGACCAGATATGGCAGCAGTATTCAATGTCCGGGCGGATGCTAAGTCGGAATCGATCACATTACAGATTCTCCGTTGGATTTTGTCAAGGACCCCTAGATTGATAGCAGGAGTACCCGACCAGATATGGCAGCAGTATTCAATGTCTGGGCGGATGCTAAGTCGGAATCGATCACATTACAGATTCTCCGTTGGATTTTGTCAAGGACCCCTAGATGGATAGCAGGAGCACCCGACCAGATATGGCAGCAGTATTCAATGCACGGGCGGATGCTAAGTCGGAATCGATCACATTACAGATTCTCCGTTGGATTTTGTCAAGGACCCCTAGATGGATAGCAGGAGCACCCGACCAGATATGGCAGCAGTATTCAAAGCACGGGCGGATGCTAAGTCGGAATCGATCACATTACAGATTCTCCGTTGGATTTTGTCAAGGACCCCTAGATGGATAGCAGGAGCACCCGACCAGATATGGCAGCAGTATTCAATGTCCGGGCGGATGCTAAGTCGGAATCGATCACATTAGAGATACTCCGTTGGATTTTGTCAAGGACCCCTAGATGGATAGCAGAAGCACCCGACCAGATATGGCAGCAGCATTCAATGTCTAGGCGGATGCTAAGTCGGAATCGATCACATTACAGATTCTCCGTTGGATTTTGTCAAGGACCCCTAGATGGATAGCAGGAGCACCCGACCAGATATGGCAGCAGCATTCAATGTCTAGGCGGATGCTAAGTCGGAATCGATCACATTACAGATTCTCCGTTGGATTTTGTCAAGGACCCCTAGATGGATAGCTTGAGCACCCGACCAGATATGGCAGCAGTATTCAATGTCCGGGCGGATGCTAAGTCGGAATCGATCACATTACAGATTCTCCGTTGGATTTTGTCAAGGACCCCTAGATGGATAGCAGGAGCACCCGACCAGATATGGCAGCAGTATTCAATGCACGGGCAGATGGTAGATTTATATATGTGCATGATGGCTTGAAACGGGATAAACTGACTGGCCCTGCACAGAGAACCGAGCTTCTTAGCAGAGGATTTAGCTATGGATTCTATGTAGTCATTCCACTTGAGGTCTGTTATGAGAGTTAACCCGAGGAAACGCAGTGTTTTGCTTCTTACACATTTATAAGTCCATGCAAGAGATAGTAATACCGCATTTGATCTGGTTCTTCAACTACGTATTTAGAGATTCTTGATAAAAAACCAAAGAATATTGTGCAATTTTATTTCTCCTGACCTGGCATCCCGGCTTCTATTGTGCCTAGACTTTATGAATTTAAGCGCAGTACTAGATTGGCGGCAAGGTCTCGCCATTTTAGTGTTGAAAAGATTAAAACAAGCGTAAGTATTATGCTTTACAGCTTCTTCTCTCGCACTTGCTGCTTGCAGAACTCTCCCCTGTCACCTTCGTTGACTCTGGATATATATATATATATAGTGATCGGTTGTGATAGATTTGGGCGACAGGAATTTTTTTTTTTTAAAGTTTTACTGATAACAGACACTTTAGAAAGTAGTTGTTTTATCGCAAAGTGCTCGATATCGGGTTGGAGATAGAGCGTTGAGCACAAATAATCGTCATTTTAATTGAGCAGACTTAAGCCGACTTCAAAGTTTCGTGAATCCACCATTATAATATTCTTTCTCATGACGGCTGTTTTTTTTTCTGCTGAAAGAAAAGAAAAAAAAACTGAGTCCCGATGATGAAAAAAAAAACAGCCTCGATGAGTAACGACGATATAACGGTGTCCTCACGAAAATTCGAAGTCCTCATTTCTTACATTTGATATATATCAAGGGGAAAAAATGATGCAAAGTTTGTGCCAAGTTATTTCGCCTTAACTGGGTTTGATAGATAAGTTTTCAGATTTCTCTGAACAAACAATCTCTTTTGTCGAGCTGCATCAATTTGTAATATTGTTGAGGTAAACATCTGTACGGCTTTACGATACACTTCTTTCTACGAAATAATCAGGTATTGCATGAAGGATTTTGCCGTCCAGAATCACTAAGTACGGAGAAAGAGAAATTAATAGCGTACGTATTTAAAACGCATTATATGTGATGGATTCTCCAGCCGACTTCCGAATTTCGTGAATACAGCGTTATGATGTCGTCACTTAACGAGGCTAGTTTTTTTTTTTTGCTGAAAAAAAAAACAAAAAAAAACGCCAGGTCCGATGCAGAAACAAAAAACCCAGCCCCGATGATTGACGACATTATAACTTCGAAGTCCACATTAACCTGCAAAGTTAAAGTGACAAATTCATTGCATTAAATTTATATATATATATATATATATATATATATATAAGATATATAAGTGTGTGTGTGTGTATATATATATAGTCATCCGCAGACAGAGATGTTTCGCTGTATCACAGCTCATCAGTACGGTTAGACATCCGATTGCTTTTTACCCAGGATTGAAACCCGACCGAATTGGCGTCAGTCGGCGATTCTACCTATATATATATATATATATATATATATATATATATATATATATATATATATATATATATCGCGATACTTATTTGAAAGCGCCCAATATCAGTGATAGAGCTAACATATTCAGTTAGATAGGTGTCAGTTTGTTCACTCTGGGTTTCATGCTTTTTGGATCGTTAGACAAACTGATTGTTTTTAAAAAATATTTGATGGGGCGGGGAGTGAGTTGAATAACAAGAGAAGGAGTATTAAGAGCGATAAGGGAAAGAGAGATGTGGAGGTCCATGGCTGCCTACGTTTTGAAGGGGTACCGCACCCAGGAAAAAAAGCAGATAATACTTACGTAATAAACTTATGCAATGATTACAGTAAACACATAACATGTTGCTTATTCGTTGGGTCTGTGTGGAAAGGTTCTAGGGGTCATTCATGACTGCCAGTGGGAATGACACGTTTTTGCCGAATTGTTAAATAATATCTGTGTCGGTGTGGAAAATTGCTAATAAGTGTATTTTACACTGGGCGACGCAGGAATATGTCACTAAGGGTGTAGAACGCAGGGGCTGTTGGGTTTTGTTTTGACAACCGGGGTCAAAAAAGGTCAGCACCTGAGATGAGAAAGAATGCACAGGAAGTCCCAGGAATCAGGAGGTAACTATTTTAGTAACGTCAGCTGTCACTGAGAGTCAGCTTAAAGTTGGGTTTAGTAGTTTGCAGTCTGCAATTGACTCGTAAGCGCGTACGTGTGTCTACCGCAAACTAAACCTCGACTCCAAACACGTTAATGAAGAAAAGACAATAATAAAAAAATTAAATATTTCTTATGTTCTGCTCAGACGAACTTAAGTCACTGATGCCTCCTCAACAGGTGTTTACTCGTGCAACCAGACTGGCAACTGGGTCCCACCCATTCACAGTCAGGTTAGCCAAATGCAGACGACAATTCTACTCCTGCAGCTTCTTCTCTCGCACTTCCCGCCTGTGGAACTCGCTCCCGTATTCTTGCTTTCCTGATGGCTACAACCTCCAGAAATTTAAATGAAAAGTCAATACTCATCTACTAACCACTGGACTCTAGCTCTCTTCCCCACCCCCGTATAACCTTCTCTTTCTCTCCACCTATGTATCTGTCATCGCACCTGCTTTCTCAGCTTTCTATTGTTCCTTTCTAACTAGTTTGTACTCCTCACTCTTTTCTAATTAATCTTTTTACATTTATGTAGCCCCCTGCACATCAGTGGCGTTTCCGCCTTGCTCGGGGTGAAATGATTAAAAAGAAAATGTCGGTGCCAGCGTTTATTATCAGTAAAGCCGAGAAAATCAGCAATTTTGGGTTCAGTCTATTCTGACTCGAATTGATATACAACAAACATATTTATAATATTTTACAGTGGGCGTTTGAAAACGATAAGATTATGGCGATGCACCATCGTATTAACGAAGAGTTAAACAAGATGTCTAAGAGTAGACGATAGCATCCAAAATGGCGGACACTCAGCTATCGTCAGAGACATGTTTTTGAACGGCTCTTAGATCATATTTCTGCTTACTAATGAGTTTACATCTTTCTTAAAAAACAAAACCAAAAAAAGCAAAAACCATGCCTCATATGGACAGACCATTAAAATATTAGGCTGGCAACGCACAGTGGTTAGTCTTTGTAATTACACCGACGGGAAAAAAACTTTTAAAATGGAAAGTCAGATGACCTCTGAAACAACCTTTAATTAGATGCAATTAATCGATATTAGTACATACTTATATATTCAGAGTGAGATGAATAAATTGTCGTCTTAATGACTCAAAAATTAAAATAACGCTTACATCACATTTTAGCAGATATATTAACAAAGATTGCACAAAAATATCTTAAAATACTAAAGAGTGAATTTATTCAATAAAATTGCCTTTATCTTCAAACCGCTGCCTCGCGTCGACTTAGGAATCTCATTCAACTCTTCTGAACGGTTTTCTTCATTACATTGGTGAATACTGACATAATCATGAGAAGTTAGGTGACAGAATATAAAGAGTAATGTTGTCGCAGAAACTGTCTGACAGCCATTACTGAGTTCTCCTGTTTGTGTGTCATGGTGCAGAATCCTGTTGTCAGACATAGGTTTTCTAGCATCCACCCTCTTGACCCAGCGCAGCGCTAACTCTTCAAGGCACCTGATGTAGGTCTTGTTGAGTTTAAAGCCCTGTAGGAAGATGAAAGGAGGCATAATTGTCGCCATCATTAATGATCACTCCAAACACCTTCGTAATCACCATTAGACTCAACCAACTCTATCCGAATCCTTTGCAGGATATATATATATATATATATATATATATATATATATATATATATGGTGGATTCTCTTGTCGTGAACAATGAATGAGGTCCTGTAGTAGAGGGTACCCTTCGTATTGCACCTGCGCGTGCTCACTTGTGTAATTGTGAACAAAATCTGGTAAGGGTAAACCATTTTATACGTGCTTTCTTGAGTGTGATACTAGCCCATCCTTGTCGCACTGAAAGCTGAAATTTGTTGCAGCAGAATTTTGATGTCGTCTCTGCTTCAAAGCCCGACGAAGCTGATCACTGTGCATCAGTCTACTGTCTTCAAAATTCTTCAACTTAATGAGACTTAATGTCTTACGCCACTTCTTTCGGTTTCATGCTTGGACTTCACAGACTTTGAGATCAAAGTTGAAGCTTTTCAAGTTGTCTTTCAATTTTAGATTTTTCAGTTTGTCTTTAAATTTATCTGTGTCCATTTAAGGCTTTTTGGTTAATAACTGATTTTGTTTTGTTTAACAACAACGACAACAACAACAACACCAAAAATCCCATCCTTCGCTTGCTAATTGATTATAAACCAAATGTAATTACAACTGTTACGAGAATGTATTTATATAATAATAATAATAATAATAATAATAATAATAATAATAATAAGACGCTATGAAAAAAGAGCAAGATTTTACAGAGAAAACAAGATTTTTCAGACTGATACAAAGAGATTTTACAGGGAAATAGGTAAAAAAAGAATTGAAGTGACAGTACCCCCCAGAATGGGAAAAGATATGGGCTTGCCCTAAAGAACTTAGCAAGGAAGTACATTGGATTACGCAAGAGACAGAACGAATGAAAAATAAACCCGAACAGACATGGTCTGGAATTACAGAAGATGATGTTAAATATGCACTAAAAAAACACACAATTGGAAATTCCCAGGCATAGATAAAATTCCTAACTTTTGGCTATATTATTTAAGCGCATCACATAAAAAACTAGCCAAAGAACTTCAAGAAATGGTTGACGACCCCACTAAAATTCCTGCATGGTTGACAAAAGGAATTACATTTCTTCTACCCAAGAATGGTGACACAAAAATTCCGAAAAACTACAGACCAATTACATGTCTTCCGACAACATATAAACTATTAACATCTATTTTAACAAAGCAGACATATTTATTCTTAGAAAGAAATGACATGTTACCGCTTGAACAAAAAGGGTGCAAACGTGGCTGTTATGGTTGTAAAGACCAATTGCTGATTAACAAAATGATCCTGGAAAACTGCTACAGTACAAAGAAAAATCTTAGTACAGCCTGGATAGACTATCGAAAGGCATTCGATAGTGTGCCACATTACTGGATTTTAAAGACTTTAAATATATACAAGATATCGCCCGTCATCATCAATTTCATCAAACAGTGCATGTCTATATGGAAAACAACCTTTTACCTCAATCATATAAATGGAACCTATAAGTCTGATGAAGTAAACATCAAAAGAGGTATATTTCAAGGTGATTCTTTATCTCCCTTACTATTCTGCATATCATTAATAGCACTAACCAGTCAACTTAACAAGACAGAATGTGGTTATAAAATAGGCCAAAAGAAAATAAGCCATCTATTTTACATGGATGACTTGAAGTTATATACTAAGAATGATAATGAACTGGAAGGTCTTCTGCAAACTGTAAAATGCTTCAGCGAAGACATTGGAATGAAATTTAATTTGAATAAATGTGCTAAAGCTACAGTTTTACGTGGATCAATACAAGAAACATCCTCAATTAGCCTAGACCCTGCTGTAACAATAAAAGAATTGAAACCAGAAGAAGCTTATAAATACCTAGGTGTAAATGAGAGCGAAAACATTCACCATAAAAAAATGAAAGAAATAGTGCGTAAAGAGTACTATAGAAGGCTACGAATGATATTAAAAACTGAATTAAATTCACAGAACAGAGTTATGGCCATTAATAGCCTTGCAATCCCAGTTGTCCAATATAGCTTTAACATCTTAAACTGGACTCTAAACGACATCAGGCGAATGGATGCTAAAACAAGAAAGCTTCTTTCTAAGCATAAGATGCATCATCCAAAGGCTGATGTAGATCGTCTATACATACCCCGTTGGAATTGTCATACAAGACAACAACTATTGGCTTACTAACATACATAGAAACAACAAAGGATTGGATGTTACAATTAGTAAGGCAACATGAAGAAAGAAAGAAAAAATATTCAATAATAAAAGAAGGCAGTAAATTCAAACAAGATTTACAGTTAGTAGATTCTGTAGAAAAGCAGAACGGAAGCCAAGAGCCGACTATTGCGGCAAAGAATATGAAAATGAAAGCCAAAGACAAATCTCTTGAACAGATGAAACAGCGCTGGCAAGACAAACCTCTGCATGGCCAATATCCAGTACGTGCCAATAAATCTAATGTTGACAAAGTTAATACTCATCGATGGTTACGTGCATCTGGATTAAAGTCCGAAACTGAAGGCTTTATTCTTGCAGCACAAGACCAAAGTCTTTTCACGAGAAACTTTCAGGCAAATATTATGCATAATAATATGGATCCAAAATGCAGGTTTTGTGATAAACACCAAGAAACAATAGACCACCTAATCTCAGGCTGTTCTGTGCTTGCCCCAAATGAATATAAAAATCGCCACGATAGAGTTGGGCAATATTTACATTGGGCAATGTGCAAACATTATGGAAAAGCTGTAGGCAAACACTGGTATGAACATCACCCAGCACCGGTTACAGAAATAGAAGATGTAACCATTCTATGGGATTACACCATCTACACAGACAGAAAAATTGAAGCAAACAGGCCAGGCATTATTGTTAAAAACCAGAAGGAGAAAACTTGTCTATTAATTGATATGCCTTGTCCAGCGGATTGTAACATAGCAATCAAGGAATTTGAAAAACTGTCAAAATATAAAGACCTGGAAATTGAAATAGGAAAAATGTGGAAATTGAAGAGAAGAGTCATGCCAGTGATAGTAGGTGCACTTGGAATGATAAAAAGTGGAACAAAACAACACATTGAAAGAATCCCTGGAAACCCCAGCTTAAGAGATATACAAAAAATTGTCTTATTAAGTACAGCCCACACACTAAGGAAAACTTTATCTATGTAATGCTGGAGATGATAGGGAAGATAGAAAAACATGAAATGGAGCCATAACAACACGCCACTACCTGCCTTAGGTCTCCCCGCAGACTTGGTTGGTAGTGAGACCAAAGCAGAAATCGAAATATGATGAAAAATGACATAATAATAATAATAACAGATGAAACAGCGCTGGCAAGACAAACCTCTGCATGGCCAATATCCAGTACGTGCCAATAAATCCAATGTTGACAAATGTTGACAAATGAAAAATGACATAATAATAATAATAATAGATTATCGTAAGGCAAAGATTATCGTAAGGCAAAGATTATCGTAAGGCAAAGATTATCGTAAGGCATTCGATAGCGTGCCACATTTTTGGATCTTAAAGACTTTAAATATATACAAGATATCACCCGTCATTATCAATTTCATCAAACAATGCATGTCGATATGGAAAACAACCTTTTACCTTAATCATGTAAATGGAGCCTATAAGTCTGGTGTAATAAACATCAAAAGAGGTATATTTCAAGGTGATTCTTTATCTCCCTTACTATTCTGCATATCATTAATAGTACTAACCAGTCAACTTAATAAGACAGAATGTGGTTATAAAATAGGCCAAAAGAAAATAAGCCATCTATTTTACATGGATGATTTAAAGTTATATGCTAAGAATGATAATGAGCTGGAAGGTCTTCTGCAAACTGTAAAATGCTTCAGCGAAGACATTGGGATGAAATTTAATTTGAATAAATGTGCTAAAGCTACAGTTTTACGTGGATCACTACAACAAACATCATCAATTAGCTTAGACACTGCTGTAACAATAAAATAATTAAATCCAGTAGAAGCTCATAAATACCTATGTGTAAATGAGAGTGAAAACATTCACCATAAAAAATGAAAGAAATAGTGCGTAAAGAGTATTATAGAAGGCTACGACTGATATTAAAAACTGAATTGAATTCTCAGAACAGAATTATGGCCATTAATAGCCTTGCAATCCCAGTTGTCCAATATCGCTTCAACATCTTAAATTGGACTCTAAACGACCTCAGGCGAATGGATTCTAAAACAAGAAAGCTTCTTTCTAAGCATAAGATGCATCATCCAAAGGCTGATGCATACCGTCTATACATACCCCGCAAAGAAGGTGGAAGAGGTCTTATTCAGCGAGAATTGTCATACAAAACAACAACTATTGGCTTACTAACATACACAGAAACAACAAAGGACTGGATGATACAATTAGTCAAGCAACATGATAAAAGAAATAAAAAATATTTAATAATGAAAGAAGGCAGTAAATACAAACAAGATTTACATTTAGTAGATTCTGTAGAAAAGCAAAACAGAAGTCAAGAACCAACTATTGCAGCAAAAAATATGAAAATGAAAGCCAAAGATAAAGCTCTTGAACAGATGAAACAACGCTGGCAAGGCAAACCTCTGCATGGCCAATATCCAGAACGTGCCAATAAATCCAATGTTGATAAAGTTAATACTCATCGATGGTTACGTGCATCTGAATTAAAGTCTGAGCCTGAAGGCTTTATTCTTGCAGCGCAAGACCAAAGTCTTTTCACTAGGAACTTTCAGGCAAATATTATACATAACAATGAGGATCCAAAATGCAGTTTCTGTGATAAATACCAAGAAACAATAGACTATCTAATCTCAGGATGTTCTGTACTTGTCCCAAATGAATATAAAAATCGTCACGATAGAATGAAGCAATATTTACATTGGACAATGTGCAAACACTATGGAAAATCTGTAAACAAACACTGGTATGAACACCACCGAGCTCCGGTTACAGAAATAGAAGATGTCACCATTCTCTGGGATTACACCATCTACACAGACAGAAAAATTGAAGCACATAGGCCAGACATTATTGATAAAAACTAGAAAGAAAAACTTGTCTATTAATTGATATGGCTTGTCCAGCGGATTGTAACATAGCAACCAAGGAATTCGAAAAACTGTCAAAATATAAAGACCTGGAAATTGAAATAGAAAAAATGTGGAAATTGAAGAGAAGAGTCATGCCAGTGATAGTAGGTGCACTTGGAATGATAAAAAGTGGAACAAAACAACACATTGAAAGAATCCTTGGAAACCCCAGCTTAAGAGATATACAAAAAATTGTCTTGTTAAGTACAGCCCACACACTATGGAGAACTTTGTCGATGTAACGCTAGGGATGATAGGGGAGATAGAGAAAAACATGAAATGGAGCCATAACACCACGCCACTACCTGCCTTAGGTCTTACCGCAGACTTGGTTGGTAGTGCGACCATAGCAGAAGTCGAAATATGATGAAAAATGATATAATAATAATGTATAAAAAGTTATCTTAATGGATTCTATTGAGTTCTAAGTGTTATTCCAAAAAAGTTTTAATTCATGAAGTAGTCGTAAGAATAAGGAAATTAGAAATAGAACGTCTGGAAGATGTCAGGATGTTCCAGTAAAATCTAGAGAGTTCTAAGTGTTCTAGAAATATGCCCTATAAAAATAGGTTTGGGGCACAAAGCAGTTAGTTGATAGCAGGATAGGCTGACCTCAGCAGCTCCGGTTTTGTTTCAAGGATTTATAACCAGCCGAAAGAATCTCTCTACGTAAAATCGGTGACAAAAACAAAACTTGAAACAGTTGATAACAGGCTGTGCTGACTTCATCAGCTCCGGTTTTACTTCAAGGATTTATATCCAGCCGAAAGAATCTCTCTAAGAACAGTCGACGCCAAACTAAAACTTGAAAGAATTGTTAAAAGGATTTGCTGTCTGGTTATTATTCAAGGATTTATATCCAGCGAAAGGAATCTCATAGAAAAGTCCGACCAACTAAAACCTGAAAGAGAACCTCATGGAACTATCTGGGTAAATACATATTTATGACTCTCTCATTGACCATACTTAAAATTATTTTTATATACTCATTTGAGGATTTTAAAAAAAGTATAGCACTTAACTTCCTCGCCAACTTAACTGGGTAAAGATATTTGATAACTTACTTTTCCCTTCTCGCGTCGTAACGCTTCGCCGGGCAGTAGTAAACTCTATGTTTCTTGTTTTGAATGCAACAAAAATTGTATATTTGTAAATATTTTATTTAATGTTTTTGTAAATTAAATATTTGTCTGTATTTTAACTCTGCGTTTTGGTCAATCATTTCTATTTGTTTTCTTTTGTTACACTTAATACGTAACAAAATACAAATGTTGTTTTTTTTTTTTTTTTTTTTCAAGTATAGTTCACTCTTTACAAGGCCCAAGTCCACTCTAGGTAAAGGTCTACGTTCAAAGACCATTTGTGTGTATAGGAGTGAAAAATAGTCTTGAACAGGTGAAGATTAACCTCTTATTGGGTCGATTCCACAGATAACTCTGCGTCAAAGTAATGTGGTGATACTGAGCAAGCGAAGGACCGGATGTTTGCTCTCAGAGGTCCAGATAGCAAATGACCAAAACTGGTCTTTGCGCATCTGGGCTCCAAGCAGAAGTTCCAGTGGAAAACCAAAAATTAATCAATATTAAATTCCTTTTACGGACTCTTTTCGGGAGCTGACGTGAATTTTGTTTATCGGGAAGCCCAGAATTAAATCCGGGTGTGAATTCCCAAATGACTTGTTCGGAGCCCCGAAGTCGAAATAAAAGGACGAAACAAAAAACAATCGACAGTAGCGAAAATACAAGCATAATTAACACGTCAAGCGATCGTATTATAGTTGCATCTCTTTCTCTCTCACCTTCTTCACTATTTGCTGAGCCACTTAATAACTGACCAGTACCCGAAGGACCGAGCGGAGACTTCAAAGACACTCCTAACAAACAAACGCTCACACATACATACGCACAAACTCTTTTCGGCATTTACTGCAATGAACATTTTAACGACTTTTGTACCAACCAAAAGACATTACTTTTATTTGTAAAAAAAACAAAGAAACAAAATCTTAATTGATATAAAAGTTGTTTCTATACACACTCTGATTTTCTTGTTTTATACCCCACTTACAGTGGGCTTCACGAGGCCAAATTCAGTTAATCTGTTCCAACACGCAAATACACTTCACTATAACGGATAACCCACTATAGTATTTCAACTAGTGCGTTTTTCAACCTTCCGCATTTATTAATTATATGTATATAGAGAGGTACGTTAAAAAATATACAGCGGCAGCGGCTTATGCTTTCACCGTACAAAATCCTTGGGAGAGGCATTAATACATTCCTCTTCTAAGTGGAGTGGCCTTTCAAAAGAGACCTCTAGCATTGATGACTTCTTTATCAACCAGCTAGTCAACCAGCCACACGCAAAGGCAACTTACCCGCTAATGGCAAACTCTTGTTATGAATTTTATTCAGAAGAAAAAGGGGAAAAAATGGAAATGTGCTGTTTTACAATGCCCGATTATATTGCCTTCTTTCAAAAGAAACTCCTCGAAATCTATAAATATTTGATTTTTAAGTGTCAGATAATTATACCCAGTGTTGTCTATTGAAGTTTATATTGAGCAATCTTTAATCTTCAAATGGTATTTTCCGATTATTTAACGAATTGTATTTTTTTACAATAAGGTTCATCCTTTACAATACTCACGGATTAATCAAGGCAGAAGGTTACGTTGGGAGGCTATTTGTGCGTATAAGAGTGGAAGATGACGGTTAACCCTAGCCTTTAAAAGCTTAAGATTGTAGTGAACGAAGAAACATCTTGTTGGGATTTGGTTCCACGGGGCATTGGTTCGCGAGAAGAAATTGGAAGTGGAAGTATCTAAATCTAAACTTATATAATAAATGGCAGTTTGTGTGTGTGTGTGTGTGTGTGTGTGTGTGTGTGTGTCTGTCTGTCTGTCTCTGTGCGTGTGTTCGTTACCTATAGACTCCGAAACGGCTGAACAGATTTTCTTGAAAATTTACACAGTTGTACTATAAGCGTCTGCGAGTGTTCTTAGCTAGGTTTTATATTGAGGTACTCCCGATAAATATCGAAAATCGATAATCGAAAAAATCGGGTTATAGAAGGAGTGGTCCGATTTTAATCAAATTTGATACACTAATAGACAAAGACATAAGAAACGATATTCAAAAGTTTCAAGGTTGCAGTTCTTACAACAGTGCAAAAAATCGATAATATATATATATATATATATATATATATATATATAAGGCAAGATGTTTGTGTGTGTGTCTGTTTATCTGCCTGTATGTCTGTATTTTTTTCAGCCGTTTTATGTTAGTTTTTGCTTCGGGTTTGGCTCTAAGTAGGTATAATTGTAGTTCTTAGTCTCAGGCATGTTACCATTTACTCAGAGGACTTATTTAGCCTTCAATATTCAGTTTACGACGAAAAAAACTTATTTGATATCGATACCAGTAAATCAAAATTTGACTTACATCCATTCATTTTTCTTTCAGTCTACGGTTTCGCTTTAACTGGAAACAACTATTGCTTTTTAGTCTTTCGTGCCAACGTCCAAAGAGTCTGAGCTCCAGGACCACGAATTAGTTTTAAAGGCTTTCATTACACCTGTGCAACGCCGGGCTATACTGCTAGTCACAGAATAAGTGGAGAATGTGGGAAATTTGCAACCATATAGGTGTTATAATGTTATGTTGCGACTGACTCCAACGGTACTCTAACAATATCAGAGCTCTGGATATATATAATATCCGGCTGAATCAGCTTATGTTCACTACGTACTTATATCCTTGGAAGAGGCATGAATGTCTTCTAAGGCGTGTGTCTCCTCAGAAGAGACCGCTACTCCAGTGACTTCTTTATCAGCCAGCTAGTCAATCAGCCACACGCAAAGGCAACTTAACTACTTATGGTAAACTTATTTGTCTATATTTCTGAGATGAGGTAGAATTTTTAGTATTTACATTATTCGGACTATTGTCCTCATCTTTGTTGCCATTTGTACGACGTTTAATAATAGATCATTCTATTTGTCTATATTTCTGAGATGAGGTAGTATTTACAATATTTACATTATTCGGACGATTGTCCTCATCTTTGTTGCCATTTGTACGACGTTTAATAATAGATCATACTATTTGTCTATATTTCTGAGATTAGGTAGTATTTAGAGTATTTACATTATTCGGACTATTGCACTCATCTTTGTTGCCATTTGTACGACGTTTCGGCCGTTGTACGCTCCGGCCTTCGTCAGGTGCTAGGAATTTTGAACCGAACCCTTTATTATAATCACTGGTGTATATGAACTTGCGTAGTAGTGCCTCTTCTGGTATTCATGAGTTACTTGTTACGGTAAGTTACTTGTTCCCCACTGCTGTAGCCTGGTATTGAAGTCACAACTCTTTGGGTCAAGTCACAGGAACTAACCAAGATCTATATCCACTGGGCCATATCAACTGAATTTTTTGGACTTATAAACATAATGTTCAGTAACCCTTTTTTTTACCAGAGTTCATATTGCAATTTTTTTGGTGTTAATGATTTTCTCTACGATTTTTTATGTTAATGGTTTTTCTAGTATTTTTTTTACCAGAGCTCATATTTCAATTTTGCAAGGTGTTCATATACCCCATTGATTGTAATAATGGGTTCGGTTCCAAATTCCTAGCACCTGAAGAAGACTAGAGCGCACAACGGCCGAAACATCGTACAAATGGCAACAAAGATGAGGACAATAGTCCGAAAAATGTATATACGGCAAACTCTTGTTCTGAATTTTAAGCAGAACGAATAAGGGGGAAAAAAGAATGCAATGCCCGATTATATTGCGTTTTTCCAAAAGAAATAATTTTGAAGTTCTTTGCAATCTATGGATATTTGATTTATAAGCATCAGGAAATTGTACCCAATGTTTATTGAAACGCCATTCTTTGATTATTTAACGGATTGCATTTATTATAGTTTATATACTTTTTTATTTATTTGCAGGAAGGTTCACCCTACATAATGCCTGGGGGTAACTCGAGGTAGGGGGTTACGTTAGGAGGCTATTTGTGTATATAAGAGTGGAAGATGGCGATTAACCCTAGTCTTTAAAAGATTAAGATTGTAGTATAGGGAAACATCTTGTTGGAAATTGGTTCCACGGACCAGTGGTTTGCAGAAAGAAGCTGTTTGTGTGGAAATTATTTCTTACCGATGGAATACAGTGGGAATGTGGGTGATTTGCTGGGTAGGTGTTATATTGTCTCAACTGATTCCAGCAAGGCTCGAACCCACTGTCGAAACTACAGTACTGTGCAAAAGTATTAGGACAAGAACTATTTTATCTTTTATGAGGCATATTGACAGAAAGTAAACAATTTAATTAATAATAGCCTTTTGCTTTGATATATTAAAATAATTGCGACAATTTACCAATCGCACCTATTTTATATATATATAAAATGTGCGATTGGTAAATTGTCGCAATTATTTACAATATATTTATATACAGTACTGTGCAGAAGTATTTTGACAAGAACTATTTTATCTTTTATGAGGCATACTGACAGAAAATAAATAATTTAATTAAACTAATTTTATTTGATTTACTCAACAAATAATTTAACAAGAAAAAAATACTTGTTACAAAATAAATTTAATATTTAATATAATTGCCTTTTGCTTTGATCACAGCTTTCATTCTGTTACGAGCTTCTTCAATGTATCTAATGGTATCTTCTGCCAAGCAGCTTGTATCTATTCCCAAAGTGTGTCTTGCGAAGTAACATTAGATTTATCAAATTTTTTTATCCGATATATCTCATAGATGTTCCATAGGATTGAGATCAGGGCTTTGTGAGGTCGCATTCAAATTCCGAAGCCTTCCTTCCTCTTTCTTAAATGTTAAATAATTCTTAAATAATTCTTCCAAGGTTTGGCTTTTCACTCTGTATTTGAATTTCAGTGAGGTTTTAGAAAAATCAACCCTGTCCTAATACTTTTGCACACCACCGGTAGTATGCAAAAGTGTTAAACTTTATTTTAATGCCTTATAAAATATAAAAAAAAGTTCTTGTCCTAATACTTTTGCACAATAATGTATGTCTGAACTTTGGCTATTTACCAGAAATCTTCTCATTGAAGCCGGATGTGACACAAGGTCTGTTTTCAACGTGTGATTTCCACCCCCTTAAACTTGGGCAAAATTTTTTTCTGTAGACCTTGAATAAGGCAGGGTGTGGCTCTTATCTGGTTTTCTCCAGACGAGATTCTGCCCTTCGGGTTACTCTCCGACCGAAGATTGTTGTCGGCCTTGAGTTGCACGGTTTTCGTTGTTCCCACCTCTAGTAACTTTTAGATTCTATAGTTTTGCCATCGGAGGCCACAATTTAAACAACCTAAAGTACGCAAATGATACAGTGCTGATAGCAGACACAGAAAGGAAACTACAAGACCTCCTACAGAGGGTAGTTGAAGAATGTAACAAGAAAGGACTACAAATACACTGCAAGAAAACCGAATGCCTGGTCATCAGTAAAAAGGGCAGCCCAATATACCAAATACAGGTCGGGGATACTAGAATCAAACAGATACAGAAAATTTAAATACCTGAGGAGTGTTCTAACAGAAGACAGAAAGTGTGACACAGAGATCCGAAGGCGAATTTACATGGCGAAGAAAGCATTCCAAAAGTTGAATAAAGTATTACGAAACCGGACAATTTCGCTAGAAACAAAGAAGAGAGTTCTGGATTGCTATGTGATGTCAGTTCTTCAATATGGCAGTGAACGCTGGACAATATCATCAAAGATAAAGGAAAAATTTCAAGCAACTGAAATGTAGTTCTACAGAAGGATGCTACGAATATCATGGATCGAGCATGTGAGCAATGATGTGGTCCTAGAAATGATGGGAACAAAAAGAAAATTAATACTATGCGTCAGGAAGAGACAGCTGAAGTTCCTAGGACATGCAATGAGGAAGGAGGGCTTGGAGAACCTGATACTAACAGGCCAGATAGAGGGAAAAAAGAGACATGTAAAAGCAGTGGATAACATATTTGAACGGCCTGAGCAGGTGGATGACAGAACGAGGGTTGCATGGTGTAACAGGAGAAGGCTTGCTCAGAGCCACCAGGGATAGGGAGACGTGGAAAGCCATGATCGCCTACGACCTGAAGGGACAGGGCACATAGAAGAAGAAGTTTTATCAACAATGTAGGCGTATCCCGCAAACAAAAGACTTCTACCTCTTTGCTCAGTCTTGACAAACTCGATGATGACGACTTAAGGGCTTAGAAAGAATATTTTAAAAAAGCAAACTGGATGAGATCTTAAACTTAAAAAGACTTAAAGAGTCGTCCTGTCTGTAAATTTTCTGCCGGCGAATTGTCCATCGCCCGAACACGACTAGCGTTGCATCCCTACCCCCATTTGGATTAGTATAAAAACTTGAAGCAACTGAAGTGTGGTTCTACAGAAGGATGCTGCGGATATCATGGATCGAGCATGTGAGCAATGATGAGGCGTTGGAAAGAATGGAAACGAAAAGAAAACTACGACTGAGCATCAGGAAGAGTCAACTGAAGTTCTTGGGACATGTGATAAAGAATAAAGGCTTGGAGAATCTGATACTCACAGGTCAGATAGAGGGAAAGAGAGACAGGGGATGGAAATTTAATGGCAATTAAAATCTATCACGTCACGCTTATTTCTGTGCCAAAAACGGACTTTACGTAGGCTTCTGTGGAACCAACGAGAATCGCTCCTGAAAAAATAAAAAACGCAACAGTACGCGCCATTTTTTTTTCAATCATTTCGCCCCAAGCAAGGCATTCCACTGCCACTATTACGCAGGGGGTTACATAGGGGAAGGTGGTGAGAAAGAGTCGTTAGATATAGGAAATGCCAGAATGAGGGTGATAGACGGGTAAGGATACCGAGGATGGGCGTTGGGTAGATAAGAAGAGTGTTTGAGAGAATGGATGCGAGTTGGTGTGTTAGGAGGTGTCTATTGACCTTACATTTAAACACCTGAAGATTGTAGCTGTCGGGGAAGCAATCGTGTGGAAGGGAATTCCACAGGCGAGAAGTGCGAGAAAAGAAGCTATTGGAGTAGAAATTGCGGTTACATTTTATCAGTTTAACTGTAAAAGGGTGGGACCTAGTTGCTAATCTAGTATCTCGTGCAAATTCGTAAATAGGGGGTACCAGTGATCTAAGTTCATCGGAGCAGAAGCCGTGAAAGTGTTTATAGAAGAGACACAGGGAAGCAACCTCCCGCCAGTGAGAGAGTGACTGCAGCCGGTCTGCCAAGTCGGTATCGATCACATTACAGGAGAATAGCAGCGACACTCGACCAGATGTGACAGCAGTTTTAAAAAAATATATATCCATCGGTTCGACACTAGAGAAAGACGTCGTGTAAACGCTCTGTCAGTGCAGTCTTCACAACCAGATCATATTTTATTTTATTTATTTTTTTTTTTAATCATATCACCCAGAGCAAGGCGGTAACGCCACTGATGCGCAGGGGGCTACGTAAGGGTAAAAAGAATGGAAAAGAGAAAGCCAGAAACCGCATCATAAACAGGAAACAAGGGATGAGCCTCTTCACCTGTTCAATAGATGTTGGTGGAGTGTGAACCGGGCGATAGTTTAGTCTATCTACTCCAATTGGAAAAAAAAATAAAAAAATAAAAAGTGAAAAGACTTGAAAAGGGAAAACCGGAAACCGCATTCTAAACAGGAAACAAGGGATGAGCCTCTTCACCTGTTCAATAGATGTGGGTGGAGTGTGAACCGGGCGATAGTTTAGTCTATCTACTCCAGATATACTTCTAAAAAAAATGTTGTTGATCTTCGTTGGCCTTTTGTTGATGCAAATCTTAACGCAAATCTTCGTCGCCAATTTGTTGTGGCGAAACTTCGCCGTAAAGTTGTAGCGACCGTTTCACCGGAAGTAAAATACGGAATACAGGCGGTAATTTCAAAACTGTATTAGTATAACAAGAACAAATGTACAAGTAAGTGTTAGTAATAAGTAAATAGAAATAAGTAAGTCCGAACAGGACAGTTACGCTGCTTATTGCCTGACTAGTAGCAGGCTTTAACTGCGTACTAGCTGTCGTCTTTTACATCATCCCAGAAGTCACGTAGATAACTATATATAACAAGAGGAAGAGCCCATTCTTCGTAGGAAGGCACCATAAAAATATCAACCTTTATGCAATTGTAACGTTTCAAGTATGGATATTTCATACACCAACCACACATATATTTTTATTTCTTATTATTTTGTTCTTAGAAATTGAATGCTGTGCTACTCACACTGAATGGTTTCATCTTAATTACTGGTTGTATCCAGTCTCGCATAATTTGCCGTCTCTCTTACTCTCCATATATGCTAGGATTGAGGGACAGACAGTAACATCACTTGTTAATGATAAAGAAGCTGATCCGAACATGAGTAGCAAACGATTGAGTTGCGATATTAATGCGACGTTGAGCATGTATGAAAGATGCTGTAAAGTGAAAACAAGCCATCACCCACACGGCAGCTGAAATTAACAACAGCAAAGTAAATGACGAAGGTGCAAAAAGACGTGAAGAGTGTACGTATGTCTGTAGTGAACAAACCAAATTCTAAATTTAAAATTCAAATCTGACTCATTGATTTTGTCAAAAAAATAAATTTTGAAATGAATTTTCTGGAATTTACAAACCTTGCACACAAAACGCGTGAAATTTTGCACCTCGATTTGAAATGTTTTTCGGCCTATAGCAAACTAGGAAACATCTAAAAATAAAAAATTCAAATAATCTTTAATTATCAAAATCAAAAACAAACAAAAAATCTAAAAAATAAATTCCTTTTAAGGACACTTTTCGCGAGCTGACGCGAAGTTTCTTTGTCACCCAATGGGAAGCCCAGAATTATATCCGGGTGTGAATTTCCAAATGACCTGTTTGGAGCCCTAGAAAACGAAATAAAAAGACGAGATAAGAAGACGGTCGCTGTAAGAAAATGCAAGCATAATTAACACGTCCCTCGACAAACGTGAAGCGGTCGTATTATCATTGCCTCTCTCTTTCTCTCTCACCTCCTTCTTCTTCATCATTCACCAATATACTTAATAACCGGCCGTTACCCTAAATACTGGATGAATACTTTAAAGACACTCCTACTAAACAAACGCTCACACATACATACGTAAACTGTTTCCAACAAATTACTACTATGAACATTTTAATGACCTTGTACTAACTCTTGCCCTGAAGAACCGTTCGTGTGAAACCGTGGTAGGTGGTGGCTCAGTTCTAGATTTTTGTATTGTATTCTGCTTTACTTTCGTACTTTCGTATCGAGCACTTTGCTGTTGAGGTTTCGTCTTGGGTTTTGTTTTCTTTCAAACGAGCACAAGACGTATTATTCTTGTGCGCTGTTTGTTTCTTTTTTTCTCCCCCTTTATTTAACCCCCGAGGGGGTCCTCGCTGGGTTAGAAGACGGTTTATATTACTGTTAGCATTATTTTCGGATATTTAGTCTGTTATTATTAGTGTTGACTTACTGTGATTAAGTTCATATATATATATATATATATACTTTTTTTCCCTTGGTTAACACACACACACACACACACACACACACACACACACACACACATATATATATATATATATATATTTTCTCTAATAATTTTTAAACTTATAACTTCCTGTAATTGGTATTTAGCTCGCATCTACCTAAAAAGATTAATTAAATAAACTTAATTAAATTTTTTTTAAGATTTTATATTTTAACCCATTCCTTCCCCCTAAATACACCTCTTCAAACAGCTCAAAATCTTAACCTTAAAAAAGTAATTTAACTCCTTTAGTTGTCTATCTTTATAAAATATGCATTCCTTTTACATTCCCCCTTTTTTCCTTTGTTAACACACACACATACACACACACACACACACACACACACACACACACACATATATATATATATATATATATATATATATTTCTTTAATAACTTTAAATTCATGACTTCCTGTAATGGATAAACTTAATTAAAAGTTTTTAAGATCTTACATTTAAATCTATTCCTCCCCCTCCTAAATATACTGTTTCAAACCCCTGTAAACATTCACTAGCTTCTACCATTTGATATTTGATACCCCATCTTTCTCTTGTCTCTATACCCCCCCCCTGTAATCTCCGCCCCTCCTAGCTCTGTCCTGTTCTGTTTTGTTTAACCTAATCCCCAACTTAAAAAAACCCCACTTCCCTGACCTTAAGGGAACTCTCAATTCTTGACCATTGTTAACTTTGCCTTTCCCCCTTTTCCCCAGGGCATTCTCCATTTAGAACAGAACAATGTCGCTGAGGTGACGTGAAATCTCTGTTAGAGATCTCATGTCGAAATGTGCATCCGACACCTTTGAATTTTGAAAATTTTCTCTAATTTATATATATATATATATATATATATATATATATATATATATATATATATAATTGTTGTTTCTTTTCTTTTTTTAAATCATATCCCCGAGTAAGGTGGTAACGCCACTGATGTGCAGGGTGCTACGTAAGAATGAAAAGATTGGAAAAGAGAAAGCCGGAAACAACATCCTAAACAGGGAACAAGGGATGAGCCTCTTCACCTGTTCAATAGACGTGGGTGGAGTGTGAACCGGGCGATAGTTTAGTCTATCTACTCCAATTTCCATATACAATTTGATTTTCTTACTTTGTACCCCACTTATAGTGGGCTATCTATTAACAAGGCCAAATCAAACTGATCTGTTTCCACACCCATACACTTCACTATAAGGGATAACCCACTGTAAATTGGTGACCCCGATGTGATCCGAACACGCAGCATTCTGACTCCAAATGTCTCCATATTGTACGTAGATGTGATTGAAGTTCTTATGAAAGTTTTACGTTTGAGAAGAGTTCTTCCTGTTGGTCTGGTAGAAATATGAATCTAGCATATACGAGGGTCGTTTAAAAGTTCTAAGCCCCACCAAGAAGGAGTTGGAGAAACAAGATAGTTTTCCTCTTGACATCAATGCACTTGGCCCAACTATGCTGTGAGTCTCTCCTTCTTTTATGAAGAGATCGTCTCGCATTCCCTGCCATACAGACGACAGATATCATATTCTAGTATTCATTAGTCAAAATGCATCATGCTTCTGAATAGAAATGAAACCACCTCTTAATTGATGAGAAAAACAGTAATTAAGAGGTGGTTCCATGCTCCTCACAACCTCCCAATCAGAGGCCTTGCTACCACTCCGGGTCAGAGTGGACCTGGGAACAACAGTAATTAAGAGGTGGTTCCATGCTCCTCACAACCTCCCAATCAGAGGCCTTGCTACCACTCCGGGTCAGAGTGGACCTGGGAACAACAGTAATTAAGAGGTGGTTCCATACTCCTCCCAACCTCCCAATCAGAGGCCTTGCTACCACTCCGGGTCAGAGTAGACCTGGGAACAACAGTAATTAAGAGGTGGTTCCATGCTCCTCCCAACCTCCCAATCAGAGGCCTTGCTACCACTCCGGGTCAGAGTGGACCTAGGAACAACAGTAATTAAGAGGTGGTCCCATGCTCCTCACAACCTCCCAATCAGAGGCCTTGCTACCACTCCGGGTCAGAGTGGACCTGGGAACAACAGTAATTAAGAGGTGGTTCCATGCTCCTCACAACCTCCCAATCAGAGTCCTTGCTACCACTCCGGGTCAGAGTGGACCTGGGAACAACAGTAATTAAGAGGTGGTTCCATGCTCCTCACAACCTCCCAATCAGAGGCCTTGCTACCACTCCGGGTCAAAGTGGACCTGGGAACAACAGTAATTAAGAGGTGGTTCCATGCTCCTCACAACCTCCCAATCAGAGGCCTTGCTACCACTCCGGGTCAGAGTGGACCTGGGAACAACAGTAATTAAGAGGTGGTTCCATGCTCCTCACAACCTCCCAATCAGAGGCCTTGCTACCACTCCGGGTCAGAGTGGACCTGGGAACAACAGTAATTAAGAGGTGGTTCCATGCTCCTCACAACCTCCCAATCAGAGGCCTTGCTACCACTCCGGGTCAAAGTGGACCTGGGAACAACAGTAATTAAGAGGTGGTTCCATGCTCCTCACAACCTCCCAATCAGAGGCCTTGCTACCACTCCGGGTCAGAGTGGACCTGGGAACAACAGTAATTAAGAGGTGGTTCCATGCTCCTCACAACCTCCCAATCAGAGGCCTTGCTACCACTCCGGGTCAGAGTGGACCTGGGAACAACAGTAATTAAGAGGTAGTTCCATGCTCCTCACAACCTCCCAATCAGAGGCCTTCCTACCACTCCGGGTCAGAGTGGACCTGGGAACAACAGTAATTAAGAGGTGGTTCCATGCTCCTCACAACCTCCCAATCAGAGGCCTTGCTACCACTCCGGTCAGAGTGGACCTGGGAACAACAGTAATTAAGAGGTGGTTCCATGCTCCTCCCAACCTCCCAATCAGAGGCCTTGCTACCACTCCGGGTCAGAGTGGACCTGGGAACAACAGTAATTAAGAGGTGGTTCCATGCTCCTCACAACCTCCCAATCAGAGGCCTTGCTACCACTCCGGGTCAGAGTGGACCTGGGAACAACAGTAATTAAGAGGTGGTTCCATGCTCCTCACAACCTCCCAATCAGAGGCCTTGCTACCACTCCGGGTCAGAGTGGACCTGGACAACAGTAATTAAGAGGTAGTTCCATGCTCCTCACAACCTCCCAATCAGAGGCCTTGCTACCACTCCGGGTCAGAGTGGACCTGGGAACAACAGTAATTAAGAGGTGGTTCCATGCTCCTCCTAACCTCCCAATCAGAGGCCTTGCTACCACTCCGGGTCAGAGTGGACCTGGGAACAACAGTAATTAAGAGGTGGTTCCATGCTCCTCACAACCTCCCAATCAGAGGTCTTGCTTCCACTCCGGGGCAGATTGAACGTGGGACAACAGTAATTAAGAGGTGGTTCCATGCTCCTCACAGCCTCTCAATCAGAGGCCTTGCTACCACTCCGGGTCAGAGTGGACCTGGGAACAACAGTAATTAAGAGGTGGTTCCATGCTCCTCACAGCCTCTCAATCAGAGGCCTTGCTACCACTCCGGGTCAGAGTGGACCTGGGAACAACAGTAATTAAGAGGTGGTTCCATGCTCCTCACAACCTCACAATCAGAGGCCTTGCGGCAGTTTATCGTCATGCACAGGACCATTTTACTCCTTGCTTCTTGTTCATTTACAATTTGTTGGTTGGTTGTTTTTGTTTAATGGCTTATCAACCTCAGCGGGCCATTTATTGCCAACTAAATTTTATTTATTTATTGCTGTTAATACCTTTTTCTTTCAACAGTTTATTGTTATTTTTATGTAAGTTTTGTGTCTAGTAATTTCTTTTTGAGTATCAAGATTCATTGGGATCTGTTTTTAAGGCCAGGCTCCCCAAGTCCTACCCTTGTTATTTGACCCATAACTGGAGGGAAGCGACGGGTTAATACCTTCCCCAAGTGTACCAGTGCTTAAGTCAACGCAAGGTATTCAACTGGAATTCGAACTCGGCTCACCGATTTCTCTTTCCGAGCCGATATCCACTGCACCAAAACGCATATCCGTCACTAAACGCTTACAGCACCTGGTATTCCCAAACGGTCACCCATCTAAGTACTGACCTGGCTCAACGTTGCTTAACTTCGGTGATCGAGCGAGAACCGGTGTATTCAACGTGATATGGCCGTAAAGCCTCGTGTTATTTATTTAACTGCTCTTTCTGCCCCTTGCGAATGCGTTGGTTAATTTGTGTGTCGCATCAGAGTTGATAAACGTGTATTTTAAAAATGCGATCATGGACTCCCACTTGACCCCATCCCTTGTCACTCCTAACATTTTTTCTTATGGTGTCTCTCCTATCACCTTACTCAAGCCCATTAAGTATGTCTCGCGCTGCTTTCCCCTGTTTATCTATCCATCTCGTGAGTACTAACTTCTCCAAGCCTACCTTTACTCAACACGTCCTCCCAAAAACATCACCTGTCTCTTCCTGATGTTAAAAATAAGTTTCCTTTTCGTTTGCATCCTCTCTAAAACCTTTTCTGTTGCTCAAATGTTTGGCTCATGGTATCCTCAGCATCCTTCTGTAGAACTCCATTTCTGTTGCTTTGAGTCTCTTCTTCATTTTTGAGGAGATCGTCTATCGTTCGCTGTCATATAGGAGGACAGATATCACATAACAGTCCAGTACACTTTAGTAAAAAAATAATAATAATATTACTTCTAAATATAAATATGATGAGAACAGAATTATATTGTAGCAACATCTTAATAAATAAATGGTTTCAATTCTTCTTCTATATGCCTTGTCCCTTCAGGACGTAGGCGATCATGGCCTTCTAATTTTCCCTATCCCTAGTGGCTTTGAGCACGCCTTCTCCTGCTACACCATGCAATCCTCGTTCCGTCATCCACCTGACTGGGTCCTTCAAATATGTTATCCGTTGCTTTCCCCTGTCTCTTTTCCCCTCTAACTATTATCAGGTTCTCCAAGCCCTCCTTCCTCATTGCATGTCCCAGGAACTTCAGCTGCCTCTTCCTGATGCTCAGTATTAATTTCCTTTTTGTTTCCATCATTTCCAAGACCTCATCATTGTTCACATGCTCGTTCCATGATATCCGCAGCATCCTTCTGTAGAACCACATTTCTGCTGCTTCAAGTTTTCCCTTCAAATTTGACAATATTGTCCAGCATTCACTGCCATATTGAATGACGGACAGCACGTAGCAATCCAGTACCCTTCTCCTTGTTTCTAGGGAAATTGTCCTGTTTCTTAATACTTTACTCAACTTCTGGAATGCTTCCTTCGCCATGCCAATTCACCTTCGAATCTCTGTGTCACACTTTCCGTCTTCTGTCATAACACTTCCCAGGTATTTAAATTTTTGTACCTGCTTGATTCTGGTATCCCTGACCTGTATTTGGCATTTTGGGTTGACCTTTTTACTGATGACCATTCATTCGGTTTTCGTGCAGTTTATTTCTAGTTCTTGCTTGTTACTATCTTCTGCTGCCTTCTGTAGGAGGTCTTTGAAAATGGTTTAATTCCTTTTTGATACAAGTGTATTGTTTCCGCTCCCAGACTGAAAGGAAAATAAGCAGAATAGGTTCGTAATGATCAGGACCTTTAATATTTGTCTATATTTCTGAAATGAGGTACTGTAATTATTAACACTTATTTATATTGTTCTGTGAAAACAAATGTTGCAAATCTACGAGTCATAAATTTCATAGGCCTTCTATTGGATCTTTTGGACTGCTTCCTCAGATTGAAAAGAAAATAAGCAGAATAGGTTTCTGAAGATTACCTATCGTTACAGAACCGATTCCTGTACATTTCAGATGCCATCATACATGATGGCTTCCCAAAACGGGAACTTTTTAACAATCCAATAAAATCAAGAGTTATGGAATAAAAATATTTTATTCAAAATAATTGAAACCTTAAAACATGCGATTTAAGAAACAATGATGGAATTTTCATTTTTTAAAAAATACGTCCTGTAGATGGCGTCCTCCTGTACGAATGTATTCTTGAAATTCACAGTGGCAGTGACTGAGATCCCCTTTTCATTAAAACAAAAAAAGGCCGATGATCCCATGTAATGAAACAGCACACCATACTGTCACCTTACCAGCGTGTAAAGGGCGCTCATGAACTTCATTAGGATTTGTGTCTGCCCAGTAACGGTAGTTCTGCTTATTCATATAACCTATGAGATGAAAATGGGCCTCATCTGACATCCATAACTTCCTTAGAAATTCATCTTGATCCATGGTTACTGAAATGGCAGAGTGTTTACTTCCTGAGGACACTGTTTCGATGTGCTGCCACTTGCTCATGTCTGCCAATACACGCTTCAAAAGTTCCCGTTGTTTTTGGTCACCCGGTATATATTTATAATAGAAGTGGTATAAACTGACGTTTATATTTTCAACGGTTTAATATTTGCTTTCAGAAAACTTTCTCACTACAGATGTAAAGCATTTATAGATATATAGTTATTATTATTGTTATAATAATAGCATATAGCAACTGAAAGGCTATTAAGTTTTGGTGTTCAATAAACCATTATCACGAAGTGAAATGTGGTCCATTCACCGCGTCATATATATAAATATATATATATATATATATATATATATATATATATATATTGATCAATATACACTAAGGCCATAATTATTAGGCCACCCCAGTTTTTAGCATTTATTGTCAAATGAATAATTGTAAATGAAAATAGAATGGTTCTTTATTTAATATTGCACAATAACATGTGCATCAAATGAATTTATAAATATTTAATAATTACCTATATTGCAATTTCATCAATGAAAGAATGAAGAAAATTTAGGGTGATTCGGACGAGTTCATCAAAGTAATAATAACAAAAGAACCATTCTATTTTCCTTTGGAATTGTTCACTTGGCAATAAATACTAAAAATAGTATGAAATACATCATTTCTTTAGTGTATACATGGACCAGTGAATATACAGTATGCTGTTATTCTACCTACCTACCTACCTACCTACCTACCTACCTACCTACCTACCTACCTACCTACCTACCTACCTACCTACCTACCTACCTACCTACCTACCTACCTACCGCCGCCATATCGTGTTGAATACACCGGTTCCCGTCCGATCACCGAAGTTAAGCAACATCGAGCCTGGTCAGTACTTAAATAGGTGACCATTTGGGAATACCAGGTGCTGTAAAGGTAAGGACCAAGAATGGTCCACCAATCCTCCAGGTATGGAGGTTGGGTGTAAGGCTAACAACCCTGCCCCATAAAAAACAGTTTGTTACAGCAACAAAAGGTTGCTGCCCGATGCACCATCTGGGTGTGATGTATAAATGATAATGATATATATATATATATATTGTTGAGTGAGAGATTCAATAGATTGAAGATCTCGTCCAAGTAGGAATCACTATATACATATTAAAAATGGTTGTTGGGCTGTACGTATTCAGGATTTTGTTCAATATTTTTTAAGTCTATATTTATGAGATGAAGTATTGTAATTATTTACACTATTTTCGTTGATCGAGCTGTGGTCCTCGTCTTAGTCATCAAATTCACATGGCCAATTCGATAAAAGCGTTAGTGACTTGATCTAAAGAATTGTGATTTCAATATATGGCCACAGGAGAGGTAAACAAAAACTTAACCCTTTGTTGCCTATTGGTTACAATTGTAACCAATATGCAACAAAGGATTAAAGAATTGAGTTACTAAAGAACAATAACTAAAACTGAAACTTAGATATCAGGAAGAGACATGGCACGTGGAACGAGAACAATCTACCCTGGTGGACGAAATAAAGTCCAAAATTCCCAAAACCTGAGAAAGGCCGAAACGCGCGTGCGCACACACACACACGCATACAGAGAGAGAAAGAGAGAGAAAGAGAGAGAGAGAGAGAGGGGGGTCCATAAAGTCCCTGTGCACTTTTAAAAATTTATAAGTTTATTTGTATTTGTGATAGATATAATCTGTAGAAAAAGTTATAAATTTTAATGTACTTAGTTTTAAGTGTAGTTATTAAATAATATTTTAGTATAAAAATATGAACTGTAAAATCGTATTACCCTTTGTATTGCTAATGATGGAAGACATGTGGAAACTTAAATAAAATTTCAATAGAACTTTAAAAAATATAGATTTACTTCTTTCTAATAATTTTTACAAATAAAGTTATAAATTTTTGCACACGAATTCATGGACTACCTGTATATATATATATATATATATATATATATATATATATATATAAGGTAACCAAAAATTGTTGTCCTTTTTTTGATTAGTCATTGAATGAAGTTGAAATATATACGAAATGCGTATAGCAATTGTTTTCAAATTCGAACAGCCGGATGTAGGAACATTAGACGTTATAAAAAACACGCGCATCGTGCCCGGCCATCAATCATAAGCTGGGCAGCTGTGAGAAGGATGGAAGTGTCTAAAGATCTTGTTTGGGGCTGTTTGCTTTACGACTTCAAAGTGGGCTTATCAGCAGCTGCATCAAGTCGCCCCATATGTCAAGCGTTTTGGGATAGTGCTGTGGATGAACGTACTGCAAGGCGTTGGTTTCGAAAATTCAAGTCGGGAGATTTGTCTCTCAATGATGAGCCTCGCAGTGGACGACCACGGGTCTTAAATGACGGAGTCCTGAAGGCGGCCATTGATAGATAAGACGTACAAACTGAGCAAGTGGGTTCCGCAAACGTTGTTGGGTGTCCACAAGGGACAATGAGTAACGGCCTGTGTATCGCTGCTTTCTCACCACCGCACCGCATCCTTATTCAATCGAGTGCTTACCGGTGATGAAAAGCGGGTTCTGTAAGAAACACCCAAGCGTTCCAGACATTGGTTGTCTCCTCAGAATGCTGTCCCTCACATCGCAAGACCGCCTATGCACCCACGCAAGCTTATGCTTTGTGTCTGGCGGACAGGTCGTCAAGTTGTTCATTATGAACTGCTACCAATGGGCCAAACGGTCACTGGAGACCTATACTCGCAGCAATTGAAACATGTGCAGAAGGAGCTAGCACTGGGGAATCGCAAAGGTGTGCTTTTCCTTCATGACTACGCAAGGCTGCATGTCGCGCGAGTGGTCAGGGATACCATATAGCAACTTGGGTGGGAGACTTTGTAACATCCACCCTTATTCACCTGACCTTGTGCTATACTATTACCACCTTTTCCACTACCTGGATAATCAGCTTCCTGGGAAATCCTTCACCAATGAAGCAGACTTGCGCAAAGCCCTCACGAACTTCTTTGCATCACCCCCCCCCCACCGAGTTCTATCGCAAGGGCATTGAATAGCTGGAGACATGTTGGCAGAAGGTGCTGGATGCCGATGACGATTACTTCGAAGACTAAACATAAGTTACACATACTGTGAAGCGCTTTCTTTTTTTCCTTTAACAACGGACATAACTTTTTTGGTTTGCTTGTATATATATATATATATATATATATATATGTGTGTGTGTGTGTGTGTGTGTGTGTGTGTGTGTGTGTGTGTGTGTGTGATGACTATTGCAGTGATGGTAAACGTGTTTTCAGGCAGTAACTATCGGTAAATACCGTAGCTGGTTATTTATTTTCCGTGTAAAGGGCAAATGATTTAGCCATAATTGCTTCGATAATGTTCCCAGTTAATTACTTCTTAATAGGACGTGATTAAATCTTCCATAGATTAATTGATTTACTCCATTAATCTCTCCTTTGCAGGATGCTGAAGCCGATGGTCGATTGCCACAGGATGAAAAAAGCTAACTTGATTGTGTCCTACTCGTTCTTGTCTGCTGCACACTTTTCTCCAATATAATATCCACGTACGCTGTGCGAAATCGATTACAATAAGCGTGCTTATTGTCAGTCTACAAATTATATGGCTCAAGAACCACTCAAGGTAGTCGGTTAATTAGTGGAATTGTTCTAAGTGCGTAAAGGAAGGAGGAAAAAGGAGAAAAAAGAAGTGGGTATTGCAAGGATATATAGGATAAATATCTGTCCACACAAGACTTAAGGCTATGTAGCCGAATTAGAATGTTCTCTGTTCTGATCATGAGATTCGGGTTCGAATCTCACCATGGTCGATTTATTAGGAAGGTGACTTCTTGATGTCATCTGTCTCAAGGAGGAGATCCCAGCGTGCGCTACCTTTGGAAAGTGCCTTAAAACCATACCGAAGCCTTGTGAGTGAATTTGGGTAGACTCCTTTCATTGAGAGGCCGTTGACGGCAGTGCTAGCGCGAAGTTACAAGACATTGTGACCGAGGGTTTGAGAGTCCAGGCCTTGTTATGACTGTTGATCATGATAGATAACCCGCACTCTCCCAGAAAATGTAACTTCCACTCAGTATAGTTGCAGTATAAGTCACAGGTGAGATCTGTGGGTGTTGAACAAACACAAAATGTGCCTGAGCATGAGTCTGCAATGGGGATGATCTAGCAGCTCTAGTAGACGAGCGTCTTTGGATACGAGTGGCTGTGCAATTTAGAGACTTAATGAGGTTAAGATTTCAGTGGTCTGCGAAGCATCATCTTGGGAGTCTGTTCCACAAAGTAATACATTTCTAGCTGAAATTATTCTTTACTGAAGGACTAGGTTAGGTATAGGAATTATTTGACGACGGGAAATTATCATAGCAGTGAAGCTCTGAACTGGTAGAAGAAAGGAATGCAACACATTTGGACATCTGACAGAGGAATAGCGATTAAGTAGTTAGAGCTTAACCACTTTTTGCCTGTGAGATAGGGTGTTGCAGTGTAACAAATAGACATCAACACCCTTGAAAATGGCTGTGGAAGTGGCCTAAAGCTCTTGGGACGATAAAAATAATGGACGATTCTTATATTCCTTATCTCCAATAAAACAGAAAAATGTTAGGATGGTGGAACATTTCATAAAAGTTACGAAAATATGTACCTTGTCGGCCGTATTCAATGAAAAATGTTTAAAAGAAAGGTTGCTACCCAAGTATACATTGATATATATATATATATATATATATATATATTTGATATCGTGCAGGGAATGCTGGTAGTAATAAAACAGTGATCGATGTAAAATAACAGAACTTTATTGATTCTATTGATAATAATAAATATAGATTTATTTTCTCTCCTCGTTTGCTACAAGTCTGGGTGCCAATTATCGAGAGTTACACCAAACTAGTACAAAATGTATACGCTTACGGCCATATCACGTTGAATACATCGGTTCTCGCTCGATCACCGAAGTTAAGCAACGCTGAGCCTGCTCAGTACTTAGATGGGTTACCCGATTGGGGATACCAGGTGCTGTAAGCGTTTAGTGACGGATGTGCGTTGTGGTGCAGTGGATATCCTCTCTCGGAAAGAGAAATCGGTGAGCCAGTTGAATACACTGCATTCACTTAAGCACTGGTACCCTTCGGAAAGGTATTAATCCGTCCCTTCCCTCCAGTTATGGGTTAAATAATAGGGTAGGACTTGGGGACCCTGCCCTTAAAAAGAAATCCCAATGAATCTTGATACTCGAAAAGAAAAAAGTATTACTAGACACAAAAACTTATATAAAAACAACAATAAATTGTTGAAAGAAAAAGGTATTACCAGCAATAAAAAAAAATTAGTTGGCAATAAATGACCCGCCGAGGTTGATATGCCATAAAACAACGAACCAACAAAATGTATATTTATAATTATTATTATTAATATAAATTGTATCTTTGTTATTTTAGACCAAACACTGTTTTATTATTGCCAGCACTCATGTGCGACATCACACACACACACACACACACACACACACACACACACATATATATATATATATATATATATATATATATATATATACTGAACAGTTATAAACCAGTTTTAAAATAAATAAAGCAGTTGTATTAATTACAAAGTGCTCTATAGATATTTGAAGGAAGTGAAGATTTAACATGTAAAACGTTTAGATATTTAGGTAGGGAAGATCAGCTGGTTACGCTACCATCGATTCAATCTTTTCAATTTCGTCAGCCGTCAGCCGAGGTTGCAAATCAAATCGACTGACGAAACCGAAAAGATTAAAACTATATATATATATATATATATATATATATATATATATATATATATATATATATATTGACATTGAAGTCAACACCCAGAGGCGACGGTCTGTTTCATGCTAAACGCAATCGTCAGGCGATGTCTATTTTTATATTTACATCGGCTCTTTTCCTGGTATTGAGCCCTTTAACCCATAAATATAACACACATTAAATTATATTTTATTATATATACACATACACATACACCCCACCACATACACATACATAAATATATATACACATATATAAATATATATACACACACATACATACATATATATATATATATATATATATATATATATATATGTATGTGTGTGTGTATATATATTTATTCAGAAATTATAACATGGATATGTTACAATATCACTACAAAAGTAGCTATTTTGTTTCGACACTTCTTGTGTCTTGTCAAGTGATGTGGTTTATTTTAAATTGAATGGCTTTAAAAGGTTAAAACAAGCAAAACCCCTTTAATCAGGTAGGCATTAATCTGCGCATGTCAATGGTTGTACAAGTGTTAATTTATGTCTGTGTTTGTATAAAGGGCTTCATGACAACAAGTATTCCTCCCAAAGTTCATCCCACCTTCACAAAAATTCATCAATATACACATCTCTGCATATATCCGGTATTGTAAATAAAAAATTAAAACAGTTTGTTTGACGATCAAAAAAAGCGTGAAGCCCAAGACAACAAACTTACACCCATAATCTATAACTTTATTTGTGATAAAAATAATCTGTAAAAATGTTATAAAGATTGATGTACTTAGTTTAAAGTATAGTTATTGAATATTTCTTTACCACACAATTTTCAACAAGTAACCTGATTCTAACTTGGCCCCTTCCCCCTTTACGACAGGGCCTTCGCCATTTGGAACAAAACAATGTCGCTGACGTGACGTGGAATCTCTGTTAGAGATCCCATGTCGAAATGTACATCCGACACCTTTGAATTTTGAAAATTTTCTCTTATATATATATATATATATATAAGAAGATAGTTTAAAATTATTTTAAAAAATTAAAGTATTTAGGTATATTCAGCCAAACACGATGGGATGTGTAAAAGTCACTCTGTAATATAATGACGTCCCCAAAATGCTTTTTCAAATCTTGGCGTATTTCTTTCATAGAAAACTATGCATTCTCTTTTGCTGTTAATAGTTAGTTCATTCTTCTTGCTTTCTTTTATCTTTTTTCCTAAGAGTTTTATTTCAGTTTTCTTTCTGAGTCTGCCATTTTGAAAAATGAGTGACGTCTCTAATATCTCTAACCTATCGTAGGCTGTTTCTCTCAGCGTCATGCCTTGTCTGTTTTGAAGTTTATTAATTTTAGTCCTTTATTCTTTCTTTCTTTTAACATATTGTCTATGTTTATTTTATTTTATTTTATTTTCACTTTTCTTTTCGAGTCAGGCATTTTGAAAAAGATTGACGTCCCCATGACTTAACTCACCTTTTGAACTGTTTAATTTATTGTATACATTTTTCGTAACATTTACTTCTGGAAGGCATCTTTCAGTATTCATAAACGCTTTGCTTGTTACATTTGCCGTAACCTATGAAAAGCCTCAGAAAAATTCTGCTATGACAGACTGCAGTTAAATTTCTTTACCTGTTTGATTTTGTCGTCTGCAGCACGTTGCTCACCCGTTGCGCTGGTTCTTTTACGAAAGCGATTGAAAATCACAGTTATCGCGTGTTATATTTTATGCAAGAGGTTCTGAAATATTATTTCAAAGCAATAAAGAAAGACAGCGAAAGATTGAATACCGCGTATAACGATTTAATGAGCTTAATTCACTGAAGTTTTTTTTATTATGAGTTGTTATTTGTTATCAAAAGGCTGCAAGTGTGGTTCATAGAGTCAGAATCGAGATTACTAATCAGTGTTAAAAGTCAAAGAACAAGACTAGCTCGTTAACTATCATTTCAAGCAGAGGCACCTACGGGACTGCTGCAATGATTAAGCATAAATGATGCTACACCCTCTTCTGCTCCCTCCATTGCCTTTAATTTAGATTCAAATGATAACTGAAATTTTTTTATCTTTTTGCAGCGAAACAGTTTTATGATCCATCTACTCGCGTTTGCTGACTGTTAGTCCTCAGCTAACAGCCATAATTTATAAGTACAGAAGCCTGAAAAAAATTAGATTGCATTTTTTTCTTGCAGAAAAAATACATTTTTATTTCTTTTCTTTGTTTAATTAAGTCCTCTCACAAAAATAAAAACATTTAACGTAACTTTCATGCCAAACAGTAAACCTAATTTTTTTTCGATTCTTGTATCTATTATATATATATATATATATATATGTTTTCGTGCAAAATATTTGTCACTTTAACTAAGCAAGTTCATGCTAACTTCTAAGTTTTCGTGAGGACACCGTGATGTTGCTTCCACTCATTGCTGCAAGAATCCCAGTCTTGATGAGTATAGGCATCATAACGGTGTCCTCACGAACTTCGAAGCCGGTATGAACCTGCTCAGTTACAGATATAGATTTTTTGCAATAAAACTATCAAGCCTCTATCTCCTACAAGAAGATTTTTAGAACATATGTTCCTATGAATATTCTATTTATTTTGATGTGAGGAAGTCGCCCCCAAATTTTATAAAAGTATTTTTGATACGTCCTATTTGCGTTGTGGTGCAGTGTATATCGTCTCGGAATGTTAAATCGGGGAGTCGATTCCGAATTGAATTTCTAATTGAATTCGTTGCATTCACTTACACACAAATACCCTTAGGAAAGTTATTCATCTGTCGCTTCTCCCTCCACCTATTGGTTAAATAGTAGGACAGATTGGATTCTGTAGTAGTGGCTGGCAACCATTCTACTGCAAAAAGTAATGGCAACCTACTGCGGGAAAATCTTTTGTCCAGTCAGCCAGGTATCTTACGAGGCATCAACGACCAAGCGTATATCACAACTGATATATATATATGTGTGTGTGTGTGTGTGTGTGTGTGTGTGTGTGTGTGTGTGTGTGTGTGTGTGTATTAAATATAAGAGACAATAAATGTCTATTATGTTTAATCATGAGCCATTTTAAACGTCAGCAAAAACATGCGCTCAAAATCGGAGATACTAAAATCAAAAATCGGAGATACTAAAATCAAACATGTACAAAAACTTAAATATCTAAGAAATGTTTTATCTGATGACGGACAATGCGACGCTGAAATCCGAAGAAGCATTGAGATGTCTAAAGATGTATTCCAAAAGCTAAGCAGTGTATTAAGAAACCAAAACAAATTCGTTAAAAACAAAGAAATGAGTATTGAAGTGCTACTCCCTATATAGCAGTGAATTCTAGACAAAGCAAAGCAACAAAAATGCGGTCCTACAGAAACATGCTGAGCATACCATTGACCAAATATGTGAGCAACGACGTGGTTTGAGAGAATATGGAAACAAAAAGGAAACATACTTAATATCAGGAGGCGGCAGTTGTAATTTCTGAGACATGTAATCAAAGAGGAGGGCTTGGAAAATCTGATACTCAAAGAACAGATCGCGGGTAAAAAGGACAGGGGAAAACCGCACATAAAATACTTGATGGTCTTGAGGTAATAGATGATAGAACAGAATTTAGGATAAAAAGCTACAAGGAGCAGGAAGATGTGTTGGACCATGATCACCTACGTCCTGAAGGGACACGGCAAACTGAGTAGTGCTTGAGTTGCTATCCCTGTCTTTTTTTTTTAAACAGTGAAATTAATAACAAATAGTCTAATTTAAGGACTCACTCCAAAGAAAAAAAATTGTCTCCGACAGGAATCGAAATAGTATCTTTTCTTTACGTTAGAGTAATCAAAATGCCGCTATCAGTTCTATTATAGTGTCCTCCTACGAGGAATGGACTCTTCCTCTTGTTATATATGATTATCTGCGTGACTTCCGGAGAGGGGAACAAAGGCAGTCAAGTACAGCAGTTAATAAGAGCTACTAGTCAGGCAATATGCAGCGTAATAATACCTTCGGACTTACTTATTTCTAGTTACTTATTATTAACACTTCCTTTGAATATCTTTCTTGTTATACTAGTAAACTGTTTTGAACCTACCTTCTTGTTTCGTTTCTTACTTCCGGCACAACCGGTCACCACGACTTTGCGTCGAAGTTTCACCACAACTTCACAACAAATTGGCGACGAAGATCCACATGTTTATCCCCGAAGACCATCCTCTGGGAGACAGTCGGGCTGTGTTGACGCATACTAGCAGGACTAGTGCGTATAGAAGCACGTTTGAAACACAGTGTTCAATAAAATTTTCTGGTAGATTTGAATAAGGCGCTTCACATTGCGCTTCCTTTCACGCCTGGTCTAATGAAGAATTTTGTGAAGGACATGGACAAGAATAGCACAGCATTCTGACACCAGCACACTCTATTCCAATCTCTGCTAAGTTCAAGGATGTCTTCGTCGGACTTCAGATCCGAGAAGTACTGAATGGTAATTAACTTAAGAAGGTCTAACCCTTAAGAAACTAAGTCAGTCTGCCATAGCTTCTTTGATATCATACGGGAACTAGATTACCAAGAGTGTGTCGAGAAGATGTGACAGGCTTATGAGTGTATGGTGTATCGAATGTCAATCAAGATTTTCTTTCTCCGACTTCAGGTTCTTCCTTTTGAACCTCGAACCAGTGAGTGATGAGCATGGAGAAAGGAGCCCCAAAATTGTAGTATGATGAATGCGCTCTGACGAATTGCATTCATTGCTTCCGTCAGTCTTAACCGTTCACGGTTTAGGACCCACCGTGCCACTTACACTGTAGCCAACCACTTCCCTCTGTATTCCATCGGTGAGAAGTTCCACTCGAACAGCTTGTTCTCGCGAAATACTACTCAGTGAAAACGACTCTCGCTCACTTCAACCATAACCTGTTCAAGTCTAGGGTCAACCGTTATCTTCCCGTCACTATTCATACAAACTGCTTCTAAACGTTACCCACAACCTCGAGCTTCCGAGTAAACATCACTGTTTTATATATATATATATATATATATATATATATATATATATATATATATATATATAATTTATAAACGAGTTATTATGCGACCTCGGTGTGATGTCTTCAGGTCATTTGCAATAACTGATTTTTACCGTTTTTTTTTTGTTTTTTTTTAGAACGGTCACGTAACAGAAGTAAATCATCGAGCTTTATATCCACTACCAGGAATCGAACCCAGACAGTCTTGGTTATTAAGCTGATGTCATACCAACTGTACCACGGTGACGAAGAGGTAACGAATTAAGCTCGATGAAGTGCGCACTGCTGATGAGTCCCACATATAGGACGAAACGGCCGTCCAGTGTTTTCTGCATTCTGTTGAGGTCGAATATAAAGCTCGATGATTTACTTAATAATTGTTCAAATCCTCCTACTACTTCTTGGAATATATATATATATATATATATATATATATATATATATATATATATATATATATACACACACACACACACACACACACACACATATATATATATATATATATATATAACTTTTTTTGGATGCTCAATTTTCAAAATTAGATGTTATTACATTTTCATCCATGATTGTATGACTCTCATAAAAGTATTTTATGGTCTGGTTACACTTCGTCATAATTTCTATTTATTCATTCACTAATTCATTTTTGTTTGGAAATAACGTAATACCTAACCTTTCTTCTTGGCACAGTCTACATATTTTGCCTCCGTTGTAAGGTCTGGTTCCTTTCACTGTGTTTGACTAACTTTAACCATACCATAAAATACCGATTAGGGTCATACAACCATGGATGAAAACGTTATAACTTGTAATTTCTAAAATTGCGCGTTCAAAAAAAAAAAAAATCCCCGTTACGTGACCGTTCTAAAAAAACAGTAAAAATCAGTTATTGCAAATCGCCTGAGAACACCACATGGTAGAGTAATAATTCGTTTACAAATGAAAAATATTCAAAAGTTCTACAATATAATTATACTGAACAATTTTTAATGCAAACCGTGTGCTGGTCTAATTTTATTATGACCAAAAAGTCAGCAATTACGTAAGGCAGATCTGTTTCGCTGCATTACAGCTCATCAGTACGGTTAGACAGCCAATTGCTTTTTACCCAAGATTGAAACCCGATAAGGAGATGTGGAAGGTCATGGTCACCTACCTCCTGAATGGACACGGTACATAGAAGAAGAAAAAAAAATTATTTTCTAGGCCCTTCACCTTGAAAATGGCAAACCATTTTCAATAAAATTTGTTTCGATCTCGGTAGACTCGTGTTAAAACTTTCCAATGAACTGCAAGATATCATTGTTTAAAAAAAAAAGAAAGAAAATAAAAAATAATGCTACGTAACAACACAAGAACATTCTTTTAAAAATAATGTTAATGTAGTTTTCACTTTGGTTACTTTTGCTTAGCTGCATATCAACACCTCCATGGGTTTTTGATACTGGAGAAATGTAACTATTTTAACACAATTTCATGACTTCAACTAACACTAAATCTGTAATGAATGCAAATGTATGCGTTTAGCTAGAGATAAAAATGAACAGTTTGCCATTTTGTTATATATATATATATATATATATATATATATATATATATATATATATATATATTTCTAAACATATGCTATTAAATATAAGAGACAATGAATGTCTATTATGTTTAATTATGAGCCGTTCTAAACGTCGTATTTTTGCTTTAATTTCGGTTGAAAATAAAGACAAAAATTCTCCAACATTTGGATAATTATTTATTGGTTTTTTTCTAAGCTTTCGGCTCACATGAGCCATCTTCAGAGAGGTAGTTTAAACTGAAATATTATAAAATCCACCATCACCGACGATTTTATTTTGTGTTGACATAAAACTCCGCTTGGCAACGGCAATAGTTACCAAAAATAATAAACGCAGTTCTTAAGTTTGCGATGCGGTTTTATGACGTCACACCGCGGGATAGCGCGAAATGACAACAAAACCATGTAGTCAAATGCAATGTAATATGTTATTTCCTGTTTTAATGTACATCAAATCAAAACAACCAACACTCAATAAAATCAACTTGATATATATGTGATATTTTAGGATTCAATTTTTTCGTTTTCAAAGTCTTCTGTATCTATGTTATTCTTTTATTTTCTGAAACATGCCATTTTTAAGTCTACGAAATAAACATCATGCATTATGAATATAGACATTTTAAAAGAAATGAGATAACTGAAAGCCAAAAAAAATATCTAGACACGATAGAGTAAAACTGTTTGGGAATTTGAGTTCACTACACCAAAAATATCTGGGCACGACGATAATTACATCCGACAGCAATGCCTCTGATCGGAAGATTAGAGGTTTTGACTAGCGTGGAACGACCTCTTAATTGCTGATGATCCCAGGTCCACCCTGACCCGAGGTAGTGTCACCTTTTAGGGTCCTCCAAAACAAGACAAAACTATATGAAAGTATAAAAATATGTATTTATATTAAAAACATCAGCAATATATTTCTATCGCCCGGTTCACACTCCACCCACGTCTTTTGAACAGGTGAAGAGGTTCATCCCTTGTTTCCTGTTTAGGATGTGGTTCCCGGCTTTCTCTTTTCCAATCATTTTACTCTTAAGTAGCCCCATGCGCATCAGTGGTGTCACCGCCTTGCTTGGGGTGATATGATTAAAAAAGTAAAAATATCAATAAATTACGAACAGTACATATTTATAGTAAAATGACCAACAATACATTTTTATACTAAAATGATCAACAATATATGCATATTAAAATAACCAATAATACATATTGATATTAAAATAATCAATTATACATATATGTAAAGAAATAGCCATTTATACATACTTATAGTAAAATGACCAATAATATATATTTATAGTAAAATTACCAACAATACATATTTATAGTAAAATGACCAATAATATATTTTTATAGTAAAATGACATACAATACATATTTATAGTAAAATGACCAATAATATATTTTTATAGTAAAATGACCAATAATACATTTTTATAGCAAAATGACCAATAATACAAATATGTACTGAAATGGTAAACTATACATTTTTATATTAAAATTACCAACAATACATTTTAAAGCAAAATGACCAGCAAAACATTTTCTATTAAGATATATCAACCGCACAATTTATAGTAGAATTACCAATAATATATTTTACAGCAAAATGAAAAATAGTTCATATTATCTATAGTTAAACGCATACACTTGCGTTCAAGATAGATTTAGTTAAAATCATAAAATTGTGTTAAAATAGTTATCTTTCTGCAGTAAAAAACAACTCATAGAGGTGTTGATATGCAGCTAAACAAAAGAAACCAAAGTGAAAACCACATTAAAATTATTTTTAAAAGAATGTCCTTGTGTTGCCTCATAGCATTATATTTTAATTCCTTTTTTTTTTTAAATAATGATATCTTGCAGTTCAATGGAAAGTTTTGACGCAGGTTTACCGAGATTGAAACAAATTTTATTGAAGATTGTCTGCCGTTTTCAACGTGAAGGGCCTAGAAAATAATTTTTCTTCTTCTTCTATGTACCGTGTCCATTCATGACGTAGGCGATTATGACCTTCCACACCTCCTTATTCCTTGTAACACCCTTTCTTTTGTTACCCCTCCAAAACCATGCTCAACCATCCATTTGTTCAAGTCCATCAAGTATGTCATGTGTTACTTTCCCGTCTCTCCTTCTCTTTATCTGTCCTGCGAGTATCAGATTCTCCAAGCCCTTCTTCATCATTATTTATCCTAAAAACTTCAGGTGTCTTTTTCATGATACTAAGTATCAGTTTTCTTTTCGTTTTCGTCCAATTTAAAACCTCGTCCTTGGTAACATGTGTTTAGTCTATGGTATCCTCAACATCCTTCTGTAGATACACATTTCTGTTTGTTCCAGTCTTTTCTTTTTGAGGAGATTGCGTAGCATTCGCTACCGTATAAAAAAACAGACATCACATAACAATTTAGTACTGTCTTCTTTGTTTCCAACGAAATTTACTGCCTCATGTGCGTTGTGGTGCAGTGGATATCGGCTCGGAACGAGAAATCGAGGGGGGGGGGGCGAGTTCGAATTCCAGCCGAATTCATTTCACTTACGTGCAAATACCCTTGGGAAAGGTATTAATCCGTCTCTTCCTTCCAGTTATGGGTTAAATAGCAGGACAGATTGGGTTCTATAGCCTTGGTCGGCAACCAATCTACCGCAGAAAGCAATGGCAACCTACTGCGGGATAATCTTCTGCCCAGTCAGTCATGTCTCAAAAGAGACATGATCGCCCAAGCGTGTATCACGTATGGCACTTAACTGACTGACTCTACTCAGTATTTAGAATGCATCTTTGTTCATACCCATACGCCTTTGGCGTTACTCACCCCTCGTTTCTCTTTCTTTCTATCTGTCCTGTGAGTATCAGATTCTCAAAAACTTCCTTCCTCATTTCATGTCCCAGCTGCAGTGGTGATCCTCCTAACGCATCTAAATTGTCATCTAAATTGTCAACGGTTAAAACGTGATATTGGAGAACTTAAAAAATTCCTCGTATGTGAAATACGAGGGATTTTTTTCAAGTTCTCCAACGTCACGTTTTAACCGTTGACAATTTAAGCTTCAGAAAATGGTAAAATTAACCAGCGGAAGATATTTACTTTCTAACACTAATTCGTGATGGTATGCTACCTGCATATGAAATGATCTTGGCACTTCCGTTTGGACTAGTCAGGAGCGTTTTGGTTTGGTGGGATTCAGTTAATCAATCCCCAAAGAGGCTATACCTAATATTGCTGAAGTTTTATATATTATTCCCTTTTTTTTAATCTCATTTCAAACTTACTTTTTTTTTTAAATCGTGTCTGCGAATAAATCCACAAAATCTCGATAAAAGGATTCAAATTCTATGCAAGACTGGCCGTTCGGGAGAATGAGTAAAATGTCTTGATCCTCCAAGATCAAATTACTGTAAATTGTGACCAGAATCTAACACCACGAATTTGAGCTTCTTGTCAGCAAGTATAAAATAAAAAATATGGAAACGTAATCTTTCTTTCTTTTTTTATTCTTTATTTCTTTTTCTTTCTTCATACTTTTTCATTCATTTTTCATTTCTTATTTGTTTGTTTCATTTTTTTGTTTCGTTCTTTTTCATTTTTTCTTATTCTTTATTTTGCTTTCTTTTTTTGTGTTATTTATTTGTTTTTCTTTCTTTCTTATTCTTTCTTTCTTCTTTAATATTTTTCTTTCTGATTCTTTCTTCTTTGTTCGCTTATTTTTCCTTCTTTCTTTTTCTTTTTGTTTCCTTCTTTCTTTTTTGTTTCCTTTTTATTTGTTTATTTTCGTTTTTGTTTGTATCTTTCGTTTTGGTGGGAGGGGAGAATATGGGAGTATCTGTATAGGTACCTCCACTGATTTTGTTATCGATCCGAGTGGAGGTACCTACTGTACAATAAAACTATGAACGTTAGTCTATTTGGCAGGACGAGGACTAACAAGAAATTCAGCCATTTTCCACGTTTATTTTTTATTTTTATTTATTTATTTATTTATTATGTTATCTGTGAGATCAAGTTTCTTATCACGGAGGTCTTCGGGCAACTACTAATTCAGAACTTCTGATCTTAGTTTCCTGATCTTTACATATTGTCAGAGGCTTTGAAGAATGAAGCAAATAATTGTTTCATTTATATTAATACCTTCCATGTTACGTTAGACCCTTTTTCCGACAAAACGCCGCCTTTCTGATGTCCGATTCCCCAAGGGAGAAAAATAATATTGCATTTGGCTTTTCTTTGTCGCGGACCCCAGTGTTCCGTCTTTGTTCGTGTGATTGTTCTCTTCAAAAGAAGATTCATATCGCGTTTGATCAACTGCTTTCGTTAATCGTAGTCGGTACGTAGAGTGTATTAATATAGATGGCTTGATTGTGACGATAGATTAGCTGTTATCAGAGCGAAAGGCAGAACGGGCAATGCCGGGTTTAAATTCTAGCTGTTCTACTCATTTTTCGCGTTAATGCTTCTGGTGGGGAAACATCGTCTACTTCCTTCTATGGATGAAGAAGTTGAAACTGGGTTCTAGAAAATTGTTTGGCAGTCAGTCTAGGAGAAGAAATTCTTTGAATTCAAAACCACAGAGAAAGTTATGGAAATGTAATGCATTAATACACTAGGCTTTCGTCGTACCAATATTTTCTGAATGGAAACGGTTATCTTTACCATTCTAAATGCCATTCATAAGAAATTGTCCAAGAGGTTTTCTCTGTATTTTGTCCCTGTGTATTTATCTATTTATATTCTTTTTCAGTCATTTTCGATTTGTACTTTTCTGTTAATACATCACAAATATTGTAAATTTAATTATCATCAATATTAATTCCCCCTAAAAAATGATAAATGTTAAATCAATGTTTGTTTAGTCTTTATTACAATTCTGGTACATTTTGAAATTAGAAATTTTCAATCAGAAGTTGTTTTTTTTAATTAAATTTGTATCAATCCAATGGGAAGATTTTAGGTTTTAAAGGGCATGAAACCACCTCTTAACTGCAGTTGAGTTGTTTTCATGTTTAACCTGATCCGGAATGTCAGCACTTGATAAGGTTTCAGCTATGATCAAATAGTGAACAGTCAAACAAAAATCAACAGCACATAAATATAGTAAAATGACCAACAATACATTTTCATAGTAAAATGACCAACAATACATTTTCATAGTAAAATGACCAACAATACGTGTTCATGTTAAAATAACCAACAGTATATATTATATTAAAATGATCAACAATACAATTTGATAGTAAAATGATCAACAATATATTTTCATAGTAAAATAACCAACAATACATTTTTACATAGTAAAATGATCAACAATACATTTTCATAGTAAAATGACCAACGATATATTTTCATAGTAAAATGACCAACAATACGTGCTCATGTTAAAATAACCAACAGTATATATTATATTAAAATGATCAACAATACAATTTGATAGTAAAATGATCAACAATATATTTTCATAGTAAAATAACCAACAATACATTTTTACATAGTAAAATGATCAACAATACATTTTCATAGTAAAATGACCAACGATATATTTTCATAGTAAAATGACCAACAATACGTGCTCATGTTAAAATAACCAACAGTATATATTATATTAAAATGATCAACAATACAATTTGATAGTAAAATGATCAACAATACATTTTTATAGAATTGTTCCTTTGTTATTATTACTTTTTAAAACTTAACAAGGCATCTAGGAAGCTATTGCTTCGGCAAGCCAAGAAGAAGAGACTAGCATGAGGAAAAGATCACAAATAATGGTCACCAGAATAGTTCACCAACAATACATATTTATAATAAAATGACCAAAAACATATTGATAGTAAAATAACCAAGAAAACACATATGTAGTGAAATGACCAATATACATATTTATAGTAGAATTACCAACAATAGATTTGTAAAGCAAAATGATACATGTTATATAACAACCATACAATTTATAGTAGAATTACTAACAATACATTTTCATAGAAAATTGACCAACAATATATTTTATAGGAAAATTTTCAACAATACATTTTATAGTAAAATGACCAACAATACATATTTATAGTAAAATGATCAATAATACAAATTTATAATAAAATGACTAACAATATATTTTCAGAGTAAAATGACCAACAATACATTTTCATATTAAAATGACCAACAATATATTTTATTGTAAAATGATCACTAATACATTTTTATAGTAAAATGACCAAGAATACGTTTTTATAGTAAAAAGACCAACAATATATTTTAGATGCAAATGATAAACAATACATTTCAAAGTAAAATGACCAATAATACATATTTTTAGTAAAATAGCCAATAATAAATATTTATAGTAAAATAACCAACAATATATTTTCATATCAAGATGTTCAACAATACATTTTTATAGTAAAATGACCAACAATACATTTCATAGTAAAATGAGTAACAATAAATTTTCATAGTAAAATGTGCAACAATACATTTTTATAGTAAAATGAAAAATAATACATTTTCATAGTAAAATGAAAAATAATACATTTTCATAGTAAAATGACTAACAGTACATTTTCGTAGTAAAATGAACAACAATATATTTTATAGTAAAAAGACAAATAATATATTTTTATAGTAAAATGAACTATAATACTTTTTATACTAACACGACCAATAATACATTTTATAGTAAAATTACCAACAATACATTTTATATTAAAATGACCAAAAATACATTTTTATAGTAAAATGTACAATATTATATTTTTTAATAAAATTTCCAACAACACATTTTTATAGTAAAATGACTAACAATACATTTTAATAGTAAAATGGCCAATACATTCTTACATTAAAATGACCAACAATATATTTTTATTGTTAAATGATCAACAATATATTTTTATACTAAAATGACCAACAATACATTTCTTTTTTAAAATAACCAACAATAGATGTTTGAAGTAAAATAAACCAACAATACCTATTTATAGTAAAATGATAATCAATCCAACATAAAAAATATAAAAATATATTTTTTATTATAAAATGACCAACGTTTGTTCAGCTACCTACTAATACTAATCCAAAAAAAAATCAAAACACGTGAAAGTATAAAAATACATTTTTTATTATTAAAACTAGCAGTATAGCCCGGCGTTGCTCGGGTGTAACTAGTGCTTTAAAACTCACCTACGGTCCTGAAGCTCAGAATCTTTGGACGTTCGCAGGAAAGACTAAAAAGCAATAGTTGTTTCCAGTCAAAGCGAAACTGTAGATTGTAAGAAAAATGAATGGATGTCAGTCAAATTTTGATTGTCGGTCTCGATGTCCAATAAGTTTGCCGTCGCAAACTGAATTTTGAAGGCTAAATAAGTCCTCTGAGTAAATAGTATTATGGCTTAGACTAAGAACTACAAGTATACCTACTTAGAGCAAAACCCGAAGCAAAAACCAAAATAAAATGGGCTGAAATCCTGATTTTGATCAGACCCGATAGGAATATAGGTGTATTGATTTCCAATATCGGAGTCAAATAAGTCATCCAAGGATAAAATAACCTAAGTAAGTCCATGAAAACTTATCGTACCCATCGAGAGTAAAATTGGAGAAAATGAGCCATATTGATGGCTGAATATCGGTTCGAGAGAATATCGGGGGTGTCGATTTCCGATATCGGGGAAAATGAGTCGTCTGAGAAGATCTACTAATGTTTGAGATTAAAAACTATAATTTTACCGAGGTAGAGCAAATTCTACATCAAGAACCACTATAAAAGGGCTGAAATTCTGATCTTGATCAGACCTGATCGGATATCAGGGTATCGATTTCCGATATCGGAGGAGGGGAATCAGAAAAAATAAGCAGCCCATGACCTGACCGGAAGCCTAACGAAAATTTGTGTGAAGTGTAGTGGGAATTGGATGGAAATTTTGGATTTGTATAAAGGACAGACAGACAGACATTTAAGACAAACATCTTGCTTTATATATATATATATATAGATAGATAGATAGATAGATAGATAGATAGATAGATAGATAGATAGATACTAGCAATTTATGTACAAAAAAGATTAACAATATATATTTATAGTAAAATGCCCAACAACGCATGTAATCTTTTTTATGCATTTGCACATACTGGATTTCGGCATTAAATAGTGATTTTCTAAGTGCACCTTAGACGCCCTATTCCTGGGTATTCAGCGAGGACCGAACTCACTGATTAATTGTAATGATTCTAGCGAGACAAGCCTGTTAACCATTACACCGCATCGTGGTGTCTTCCAGCATTAAATAACCTGTAGAGGTTGATATGCCGCTAACCAAAACCAACTAACGAATCACTAATAATAACGTTTAAAGTTATAAAACTCTGTCAGATTAATAAAAAATCTATTCTAATAAATTCTATTAGGTTTTCCCAAAAGCTCGTAAACACTTGCGAAATGGGTCTATCTGGTTCAGCACAATCGAGACAAGCGATGGGTTCAGAAAGGGCAAGAGACACCGTCGGTTCCAAAACAAGATCGATCCGGCAAGAAAGTCATTTTGTACGTTTGGTGGAACATTGAAGGAATCGTGCATTTTGAGTTGGTTCCAAATGGTCGTGCCATCAGTGCCGAACTTTACTGTCAGCAACTTGAGCGGGTCTACGAAAAGTTGACACAAAAGTACCCGGCTCTGATCAACCGAAAGCGCGTTTTGATGCAGCGGGACAATGCCAAGCCACACACCGCCAGGAAGACCAAAGACAAGTTTGAAGAGCTGGACGGCGTTGAAGTTCTGCCACATCCAGCCTACAGTCCTGACTGTGCTCTATCAGATTAAGGCCTTTTCCGCTCAATGCAACACTTTCTAAAGGGCCGCCGATTCGACTCGTTTGATGAAGTCGAGGAAGCGTGTCAAGAATTCTTTGATTCGAAGCCGGCTGAATGGTACTTTGACCAGATCCGAAAGTTTGCAGATCGATGGCAGAAAGTCTTGGAAAATGATGGTCTTTATTTTGAGCAATAATTTTTGTTGTTTTTGCGAGTAAAATTTAAATTTTTTGCAAGTGTTTTCTGGTAAACTTAGATTACTTGGCGAGTAAAATTTCAGTCTCTTGCAAGTGTTTACGAACTTTTGGGACAACGTTATGTATGTGTCGTTTCATCAGGACGTAAGCGACCATGAACTTCCACTTCCCCCCTGTCCCTAGTCGTTGTTAATATTTTTTCTCTCAGTGTCTCTCCCAGACCCAGCTCCGCCATCCATTTGCTCAAGCCCATCAAACATGTGCTGTTTTTCACACTCTCTCTCTTTCCCTCTGCCCATTCTGTGAGTATTAAATTCTCCAAACATTCTTTCTTCATTACGTGTCCCAGAAACTTTAGCTGTCTTTTCCTGACGCTAAGTATAAGTTTTCTTCTTTACATTCTCGTGATCACCTTGTTGTTGCTCGGTCTATGGTATCCTCAGCATCCTTCTGTAGAACAATATTTCTGTTGCTTCGGGCCTCCCCTTCATCTTTGAAGAAATTGTCCAGCATTCGCTATAATATTGAAGGACAGACATCACATAAGAATTCAGTACTCTCTTCTCTGTTTCAAGCGAAATTTTCCTGTCTCTCAGTACTCTAATCAACTTCTGGAATAAATTATTGGTCCAACATTCACTGTCATATAAAAAGGTAGAAATTACATAGCAGCCTAACAATATTTTATTTATTTCTAATGAAATCTTCCTATCCCTCATTACTTTTTTTTAAATCGTCTCACCCCAAACAAGGCATTCTACTGCCACTGTTGCGCAGGGGGTTACAAAGGAGAAAGTGATGAGAAAGAGGGGTTAGTTATAGGAAATGTCAGGAAGAGGGTAATAGACGGATGAGGATACCGAGGATGGGGGTGGAGTAGGTTAAAAAAGATTTTGAGAGAATGGATGCAAGTTAATGAGATAGGAGATGTATATTGACCTTACATTTAAATTCATGGAGATTGTAGCTGTCTGGGAAGCAATTATATGGAAGGGAATTCTACAGGCGGGAGTTGCGATTAAAGAAGCTATTAGAGTAGAAATTGTGGTTACATTTTATCGGTTTCACTGTAAAAGGGTGGGACCTAGTTGCTAATCTAGTAGCTCGTGTAAATTCATACCTAGGAGGCACCAGTGATCTAAGTTCATTGGAGCAGAAGCCTTCAAAGTACCTACAGAAGAGGCACATGGTACTCTGGTTAGATTTTAAAATACGTCCTTGGCCATTCTAGTGCGTCCGTGTCACCCTTACCATCCTCTGCCAGAGCACTTCCTTGGTATTTTATTTATTGTATTCCCAGGTATTTTAAATTTCTTTATCTGTTTTATTTTGGTTTCCCTGATGTGTAGGTGACATTTTGGGGTTTTCGTTTTGCACAGGAAGACAATGAATTTATTTATTTATTCACTAGTAGTATAGCCCGGCGTTGTTCGGGTGTAATGAAAGCTTTAAAACTAATCCATGGTTCTGGGCTCAGACTCAGCCTAAAGAATATTTGTGTGAAGTTTAGTGAGAATTGGATAAAAATTGTGGATTTGTATAAAGGACGTACAGACAGATGAACAGACACATACACACAAACATCTTGCCTTATATATATATATATATATATATATATATATATATATTATCGATTTTCTGCACTATTGTAAGAACTGCAACCTTGAAACTTCTGAATATCGTTTCTTATGTCTTTGTCTATGAGTGTATCAAATTTGGTTAAAATCGGACCACTCTTTCTATAACCCGATTTTTTCGATTATCGATTTTCGATATTTATCGGGGGTGCCTCGACATAAAACCTAGCTAAGAACACTCGCGGACGCTTATAGTACAACTGTGTAAATTTTCAAGAAAATTGGTTCAGCCGTTTCGGAGTCTACAGGTAACGGACACACACACACACACACACACACACACACACAAAGTTCCATATATAAATAAGTTTAGATTTATTTTATTTTTTGCGAGTTGGTGGCGGGGTGGGGGCATTGTATATAAATATAAATCACCAGCTGTTTTTCCTGACCTGAAACTTCCAAATATTTAAATGTTTTTTCTTTGTTTTCCTTAAATGTATTTCTGACAAGGAAAAAATAAACAGTCGGTGCTTAAATGAAAACTTTCTTAATATCTTAGTGAGTAACTATTTTAATTTTAGGTTTTAGTTTAGTCATTGTGTTTGGTTCTTAATTCGTGAGTTTATTTAATAATTCCAATTTCTGTTCTGATTTTGTTTTGAACTTCGGGGTTAATAAGTTCTTTATGATAAAAAACGAAGATATAAAGAGTTTTTGTCTTTTGAAGCGCTCGCCGGAAACGACAACTAAAGCAGATCCATGACATTTGACTTTACCAAGAAAACAAAAAAACAAAAAAACAAAAAAAAACTGTCTTTTCTTCTTTTTTCCATCTAATTCTCTTTCTCGTCGTTCTCCATTTATTACTGCTTCTTCCTCTTCTTCTTTTGATCTATCATTTTCTTCTCCTTTCTTTTCTTCTTCTATTCCTCTTTCTTCTTTTTCTTCTTCTTCATCCCCTCTCTTCCGCTTCCACATCCTTATTCGTTTTCCTCTTGCTCTCGTCTACCTTTTTCTTTTTCTTCTTATTCATCTACTTTAAATCTCCTTTTCTCCTTCCTCCTTTTCTTCTTCTTCTTCTTCTTCTTCTTCTTCTTCTTCTTCTTCTTCTTCTTCATCTTCTCTTCCTCCTCTTTATTCTACTTCTCTTTCCTCTTCTTTTCCTCCTCTTTTTACTCCTTCTTCTTCTTCTTCTTCTACTACTACTCCTATTCTTTCTTTCTTTCTTTCTTTCTTTCTTTCTTTCTTTCTTCTTCTTCGTTTTTCTTAGTCTTCTCGTCCTCTTCCTTCTTCTTCGTCTTCTTCTTGTTTTTTCTTCTTGTCCTTCTTTTTCTTCTCCATCTAATTCACTTCCTTCTTCTTAGCCTCCTCCTTCTTCTCCTTCTTTTGTTTCTTCTTCTTTTACATCTCCTTCTTCTCTTCCTTTTTCTTATTTCTCCTCCTCCTCTTCATTTACTTCTTTTTCCTCTTCTTTTCCTCCTCTTTTTCCTCCTTCATTTTCGTCTTTTCCGTCTACTTCTCCTATTCTTTCTTCTTCTTCCTCTTCTTCTTTTTCTTGCTCTTTTTCTTCTTCTTCCCCCTCTTTCTTAGTCTCCTCATCCTCTTCCTTCTTCTTCGCCTCCTCCTTCTTCTTCTCTTCCTTTCGCTTCTTCTTCTTTTACATCTTTTTCTCCTCCTTTTTTCTTATTTCTCCTCCTCTTCCTCCTCCTCCTCCACTTTCTTCTCCATTGAAACGCCATGGTTGTACGAATTATCCACGATTTAAAACCGTGACACGGCTTAATCGCCCTTATTAAAGTGGTTCCGGGCCGAGTGACTCCTTTACAAGCGGAAATCGCCAAAGAACTTGACAGAAATGAAAAGAAGTCGAAAGTGGGGAACGTGCAGGTGCATCTATATGCATTCGTTATCACCGTCATGCACACGTGGATGAACTGTGCATAAACAAATACGGCTGCATTTAAATGGGATGCACACATAGGCATATGCGTGTCAGCTTCGATAGGTGTTAGTGAATAAATTATTCTAATCTTTCTTTAAATACAAAGACTTCGGCAGATTCATATGTGTTGATTTGTTTGAAGATCAATGAAAATTCTTGAGCTAATTTTTTTCCCCTTTTAGTTTTTCTCCGGTTCGAACCATTCTTCTGCTTGAATTTGCGCATGATGAAACAAAAGTATTTTGAATAGCTTTGGTTTCTCAGATCAATGATTAAAAATGGCTTAATTAATCCTATAAATCTCAAAGAAGACCGTTCTTCATCAGACTATATAGTTGGTGGTATATAATATCAAAATTTTATAAAAAAATTATTTTTGTTATTTGAAAAATGTTAGCCTTGTATAAATATATACTCGTTTAGGTTGTTTTTTAATAGACTTCTTTTTCTAGACAAATGTATTTTTATGAAAGCCATTCGGTTTGTGTATACACGTTACGTTTTTAAAACCTTTTTGACTCAACAGTTAAGACGCGCCAAATTTGTGAATAGTCGGACCGGTATGGCGATTTTCAAAGATTAGCTTGGATTTCGCCCAAGGATTAGCGCCATGAAGCAACCCAGTGAGGATAGAACTGACCATTCAGTCGTAAGTGATTTAGCGAGACAAGCTTCCTAACCATGACGTAGGAGTGCCCGCATGGCGCCGGTTATTTCTGAGTAAATAGAGCTCAGATCAGTAGATGAGGGAAGAAGAAGGGTTTTGTTTTTGGCAGCAGAGGGACAAAGCAGATTATCGACATTAAAGTAGGTACTTGACACCAAGAAGAGATCATCAAAGAAGGCGCTAGTTACCGGCCAGATGCAGCTAAACTAAAGTATTTTAAATTCAAGTGAAAATTCTCCAAATGGTTGTATAGCCCAAAACGAAAAGAATTCTCACAAGTTTTATCTAAAGCACGATCTAAAGTTAAAAGGGACTTTAAAAAGAATTAAGCTATGTTCCAGAGATGTATGGGGAGCAAATGAAAATAGATCGTTTTGTGATTTTTTTTCTTCTCAAAGTTGGTTGCACATTTCTTTTTTACTGCCTTCTTAAATTGTTTTCTCTTTTGTCATTTTCAAAATCATTGTCTTCTCCCAAAATATTTTTTTCATTTTTCGATGACAATTCTTTTTATCTGAGATAGTTCAGTCATATAATGCCATACGCGATACATGCTTGAGTGATCATGTCTTGAAAGAGACATGACTGACTGGACAGAAGATTTTCCCGCAGTAAGCTACCATTATTTTCTGCGGCAGACTGATTGTCCGTGTCTCTTCTACAAATAATTTCACAGCTTTTGCTCTGATGAACTTACCTCACTGGTTCCCCCTATGAATGAATTTACTCGAACCACAAGATTAGCAACTAGGTTCCACCTTTTTAGTGTGAAACAAATAAAATGTAAACGTAAATTCTACTCCGTTAATTTCTTTTCTCGCACTTCCCACCTGTAGAATTCCCTTCCGTTTACTTGCTTCCCCGACAGCTACAATCTCCAGGAGTTTAATTGTAAATTCAATAGTCATCTCCTATCTTACTAACTTGCATCTTCTCTCTTATGCTTCTTTCTCCGTCCACTCCACTCTCAGTATCTTAACCCTTCTCTTACCCACTTTCTAACACGCTCTGTAACCTGTCATTTTTTCTCATAACTTTTTTTTTATATAACCCCATGCGCACCAGTGGCAATAGACTGCCTTGCTTGGGACGATACGATTATTAAAATAAAAAAGACCTAGTCTATAGAAACCTGTTATTTAACCCACAGCTGGAGGGAGAAGCGACTGATTAATAACTTTTCTATGGGTATTTACGCGTAAGTAATTGCAATGAAAATGACTAGAATTTAAACTCGGCTCTCCAATTTCTCGTTCCAAGCTGATATCCATCGCACCACAACGTACATTCATGAAATTGCTGTCATATTTTGTCTTAGTATCTTTTTCGTTATTGTGTAAATAAATGTGTTTTTCCTTTTAAAATTTTACGCATTGGGTGTTTTGTTTTGTAATTTTGAGCCTATTATTATAACTTTCTGTATGGCACAAAAACTTAGATTTGGTTGGGAATAAATTTGTTATACTTTATCAAATAACAAAGATGAACTTGAACACTTCCAACAGCAATGGCTAGCATATATAAGTAGGAGGGAAAATAATGCTATCATACAGATGTTAACTTTGCACACAACCAGTAACAAAAGAATTGAAGGGAAATTCCAGTCAGTATGTGAGGCATATGTCACGCATATTGTAGCGAACTACCCTTAATCCATTGGTGAATTCCACTGGGGTAGCTTCTTTCGCTGCCTTGGGGAACAGACTTCCAAGAGGATGTTTCCCCAATCACTACAATCTTAACGTTTTCAAGTCTAGGGTTTAAAATTATTTTCCCCACATATCCACATTAGCTGTACCTTTTACACAGTAACCTCTAATTCGAGCGACTCTTCAGTTTGGTAAAACGGGAACATCTAAAAACAAAGAGTTTTACGTTTAGTGGACTTTAGAATTCAAATGTAATGATATCCCGATCACTACAATATTAACTTGTTCAAGTCTATAGTTGACAATTATCTTCCCCACATATCTCCATAAGTCGTTAATTTCATAATGTAACTCCCTAACTCGAGTGGCTCTTAGGTCTTGTACAGGTTGAAAATCAAACGCAAAAAAAAAGAGCGCTGACATTTTATTTCCAGAAAGCACTTCTTCAGAAAAATAAGTTATAAATTTCAACCGATGGTAACATGAATGCCGAATGGTTCCTCCGTGGAAATTAATTTGACCATTACTATTACCATCCGTGAGCAATTACCAGATTTTTATTTTGCGTCGATGGCCTTGTGTCTACCGTCATCATCATCATCATTCATTTACTCGGCATTGTTGCAGATTGTGCATCAACATGGTATATTATAGTCATATTATTTTTTTAGCCTTCCCATCTATGCTGGCTCAAGGTATGTTGAAAGAAAGAACTTGGAGATTTTCCTCAGCAGGTTGCCAGTCCTTTCGACAGTAGGCCGGTTGCCGACCAAAGCTATATAACCCAGTCTGTTTTGCTATTAACCCTCTCCAAGCTGGTTTTGAACAAATCTCTTCGCCTGGATCAGTTGCCACCCAAGGCTATGTAACCCAGTCTGTCCGGCTATTAATCCCCTCCAAGCTGGTTTTGAACAAATCTCTTCGCCTGGATCGGTTGCCACCCAAGGCTATGTAACCCAGTCTGTCCGGCTATTAATCCCCTCCAAGCTGGTTTTGAATCCAGTTCTCTTCTCCTAGATCGATTGCCACCCAATACCGTATAACCCAGTCTGTCCTGCTATTAAACCTCTTCAAGCTCGTTTTGAATCCAAACCTCTTCTCTTAGACTGGTTGCTACCCACAGCTATATACTACAGTACTTCTTGCTATTAACCCTCACCAAGCTGGTTTTGAAATAAGAGTTGCCACCCAAGGCTATAGAACTCGATCTGTCTATTTCCCCATAACTTGTGTCAACAGGTATTATTTTTTTCCTCATGAAAATTTTGTAGATTGAATTTGTGGGTGTCATTTCGCTATTTTTTCTTCTTTTTTAAAAATTTGGCGCCTAAAGGTTTGTTGCTAAAATAAATAGTTTTTATCATCAACATGCTTTTTTTAATTAATAATTTATTTATATGAGAAATTGCAAATATAGCTACACTATTGAGTGAGACATCAACGCTCTAACGAAAAGATGTCTCGGTACAAATATTATCTTCAGTCGCTTACCAGCCTTGTTGCAAATTGCGTATCAGCATGAGATACTCTTCTTTTTTTTTCAGCCTAATCTTCCATGCTGGCACAGGGCATGTTGAAAGAGAGCACTTGGAGACTTCTCGCAGTAGATTGCCAGTTCTTTTCTACGTAGACTGGTTGCCAACCAAAGCGATATAAACTATTTTGTCCTGGTATGAATCCTTTTCTTAGACCGGTTGCCACACAAGGCTACAGAACCCGGTTTGTCTTGCTATTTTCCTATAACTGGGGGAAAAAAGAAATGGAGTCGTACCTTTCCAAAAAAGGTACTCACGTAATTGAATGTAGTGAATTCGACTGGAATTCGAACTCGGTTCTCCGATTTCCCAATCCCTTACTCCTCCGGTAAAAATATAGGTTTCTCAATATACCCATAATGGCACCCAGTGTGAAAAGGGTGAACTAAAGTATACGATAAGAGTGTACGATACACAACAGGTTAATTTCTATCTGTTGTCCACCTGACTCCAGTCCTTCTCTCGTCCTTTCTCCATCACCACACGTATCTTGTTCTTTACCTTCCTCACTCTATCCTCGCAACTGTCTTCACACTGGTATTCCCGTCCTTCTCTTTCCCTTTCTCTGACACTCCCTGTAACTGGTTCATCTTTCTCTTCGCTCTCCTCCTGCTTAAACTTTCACTCTTCTCTTATGTAGCCCCCTGTGCATCAGTGTCGGTAGATACTTTTACAATAAAATAAATATTTATAATAGAAATTTTGACCGATTTTGGTATCCAGGTATACCTCAGGTTACCTGGTTTCTAGTTAAGTCGCCGTCGTTTGTTAAAGAATATACGGAAAATAAAAAAAACAAATTTAAGTCATTTTATTCGACTTTACGTCTGACCACCACAAATACTGAAGTCGTAATATCACTAGAAAAACCTTCAGTCAGTTAAGTGCCATACGTGATACACGTTTGGGCGATCATGTCTCGAAAGAGACATGACTGACTGAGCAGATTAACTCGCAGTAGGTTGCCATTGCTTTCTGCGGTAGACTGGTTACCAGCTCAGTATAGATCCTAATCTGTCCTATTATTTAACCCATAACTGGAGGGAAGAGACGGATTACAAGCATTTCCAAGCGTATTTGTGCGTAAGTGAATGCAAGGAATTCAACTGGAATTCGAACTCGGCTCCGCGATTTGTGGTTCCAAGTCGATATCTACTGCACCACAATGCACATCTTTAAAAGCCTTAAAAGCACATAAAAGTAATGTTACTGTAGTCTTGATGCTGATGGCCCACATCCATCTACGTCCACGATGTAAATAAACAAATTGTATGTAAATATTGATAAATTTAATATAAATTACTTTATTTTCTGTTATCGGAAAATAATTTTAATAAGTGTATTTGTTATTTAATCTTACAAAATCATTTAATTTTATAATGTTTTAGAGCAAACCATATTAACAAATAACAAATAGCCTTGAGAAAGGTAATAATCCGTTTATTCCCTCCAGTTATGGGTTAAATAGCAGGACATATTGGGTTCTATAACCTTGGTTGGCAACCAGTCTACCGCAGAAAGTAATAGCAACCTACTGCGGGATAATCTTCTGCCCCATCAGTCATGTCTCTTTCGAGACATGATCGCCCAAATCGTGTATCACGTATGGCACATTTAACTGACTGACTGACATCGAATCTATAGCTGCATCATGCACATTTATAAATCTACCATTCGTCCGTGTATTGAACACTGCTGTCATATCTGGTCGAGTGGTGGAGATTCGAGGCAAAATCCTAAGTAGAATCTGCAAGGTAATCGGTCCTGATTTGGCGTATCGACTTCATTCACTTTCTCACCGACGTCAGGTGGCTTCCCTCTGTCTTTTCTAAAAATATATTTTTTTTACCAGATTCCCCGATTAAATGAATTCAAGTGCGCCACCAGATTGGCACCCGTTTACCGTAGAAAAAACTAAATGCGACCGCATGTGGATCTCTCTTTCGTTTACTTGCTTCTCTGATAAATAAAATTTTAAAAAATTTAAATGAATCGCGTTCATTTTTTATCCTTTCTTAAATCCTCCCTACACTCAGTTATTAACTAAAACATACACCCGGATGCTGACAGCTACACTTGACATCTCTTGGAAACAAAATCAAAATTGGGTCACTTTGATGTTCCAGAAAGTTTTCATCGTCAAAGTCTATCTTTGACATTTACAAATCTGCCATTCGTCCGTGCATTGAATAATGTTACCACATCTGATCGGATCCTCCTGCTATTCATCTCGAGGTTCTTGATAAAATCCAAAGAAGGATCTGCAAGGTAATCGGTCCTGATCAGTCATCTCGACTTCACTCACCTTCTCACTTTCTCGTGACGTGGCTTCCCTCTGTCTTTTCTACAAATTTTTTCATGGCAACTGCTCTATTTGTTCATAGCTGCTATCCAAACAGGTGCTACCACCCTGATCAGAGTCAATTTGAAAACAAAACCAAGCGGGTAAAGAAATTTTAATACCCGAGAAGTTGTTCTAACAGAAGATGGAAAGTGCGGCACTGAGATCCGAAGACGTATTGGCATGGACAATGATGCATTTCATAAGCTGAGTAGAGTACTGAGAGACAGGCAAATTTTGCTAGAAGGTTTATCGTCATACTCAGGACTATCCATTGTAGTTTGGGGTGGTCATACCCCTCTGCTTAGATGAAGTCGGTGTTTATTATTATTATTATTATTATTATTATTATTAATATTTCCTTTAATTTCTGTTGTATACTTATTTCTTTCCGGGTCCTAACCAGAGACCTAAGCTTAGAAATGGCACAATCAGATTTTCATCCAAGGCTTTATAAGAGCACACAGTAAAAAAAAGAAAGGTAACGCGAGACTACGCTATTTTACATAGATAAACCTCTTCGTAAGGTGTAACCTGTACTTGTGAGTACATTGTTTTGTACTTTTTTAAAATCATGGATTACCAGGAACCCGTTTAATGTGTCTATCGAAACATCTTCCAATCAATTTGAGAGTTTCAACTATAACTGGAATTATTGATGTCCTCATGTGTCACAAGTTTTAGATTTCCGCTTCAACATCCTTGTATTTTAACGGTCTATTTGTTTTTTAAATCTTCTAAGATAAACTACAATCTGCTTATCAATAAGAAGTCGCATTCTATTTTGTGGTCTTTAATCACGATGTCTGGGTGATTAACTTTGTTCAGTCTATGTGTATTAGAGAGTTCCATAAAAATTGTTACAGATTCTTACTCTGTAGCCGGGCCTGGGTGATGTACATACCAATTTGTTGCGGATTTCATAAAAGTTTCATGTTTTCAAGTGCAGATAATAGCCTACCTTGTCATGTCGTCTTTTATATTCAGTGGGTACTAACAGTGTGCAACTTCATACAAGATGGTTAATTGTTTCCGGATATATTTTTTTTTAATCATCTCACCCCAAGCAAGGCATTCCACTGCCACTATTGCGCATGGGGTTACAAAGGAGAAGGTAAAGAGAATAAGTGGTTAGACATAGGGAATGTTAGGAGGAAGGTGACAGATGAGTAAGGATAGCGAGGATGAGGGTTGGGCAGATGGGAAGAGTGTTTGATAGAATGGAAGCAGGTTAGTGTGTTAGGAGGTGTGTATTGACCTTACTTTTAAACTCCTGGAGATTGTAGCCGTCGGGGAAGCAATCGTGTGGAAGAGAATTCCACAGTCGGGAAGTGCGAGGAAAGAAACTGTTGGAGTAGAAGTTACGGCTGCATTTTATCGGTTTCACTGTAAAAGGGTGGGATCTAGTTGCTAATCTAGTATCGCATTCAAATTCGTATTTAGGGGGCACCAGTGATCTAAGTTCATCGGAGCATCAGCCGTGAAAGTATTTATAGAAGAGACACAGGGAAGCCACGTTGCGCCGGTGGGAGAGAGACTGCAGGCGGTCTGCCAAGTCGGTATCTATCACATTACAGACCCTCCTCTGAACCATGTCGAGAAGCCCGAGAAGAACAGCAGGGGCACCCGACCAGATATGGCAGCAGTATTCAAAGCAACGGGCGGATGGTAGATTTATAAATGTGCAGGATAGATTTAGACGGAAAAAACATCCGGGCCCTACACAGAGAACCGACTTTCATAGCAGCGGATTTAGCAATATTTCAAGTTAACACAATTTTTCAGTATCTATGCTTGGCAACATTAGTCCCAATATTTTCTAATATGATCATTCGTTTTTAATATGATCATTAGAGAGCATTAGTCCCAATTAAATACAAGATGGACAATTGGTTTCTGGATATTTATCACAGAGTCTACATTTCGAGTTAACACAATTTTTCAGTATCTATGCTTGGTAATTTCTAGTAAGCGAACATTAGTTCCGTGCAACAAGGATAAAAGCTTTCAAACCTGTACTACTTAACAGCTAAGGTGTACCAAATTTATCTACATCAGCTTGTTTGGTAGAGCAGATCGTGACCATGAAGAGGTTTATCGTGTCATACTTTCTGTATTTGGAATATGGCATTTGTCTTCGCATTTTTTATGTTCTTTTTCCGTGTTTGCCTATAGTCTCAAGTATAAACCTGACCAAGGCTTACCTGCAATCGAAACTATAAAGACGATCGGTGTTTATCTATAGAGTCAACTATAAACGCGACCACTGTATGCCTGTAGTCTCAAGTCTAAACCCGACTAACTTTTGAATACAGACTAAAATATCGACCCGACCTATGCTTGACCGTAGACTTAGGTATTAATCTGATGAACGTATAACAAAAATTTCGACATTAAATAACCCATCAAGTGTTGGTAAACGTCAAATTCACTATCCCTTTCCCAAGTGCCATTTGCTTTCACTTACTGATCAATATTGATTGAATTCCACTGCTAATTGAAAATTATCCCATTCCTTTTGGCTGATCAAAGAAAATGGTACTTAATAGAAGAATATCGCTGGTCATAAAACAATGTGTATGTTACGTGCACGCGCGTATGCTTGTATAAATGTGAATGCGTTTATACAGATTTTTAAAGACATCATGTCATCTTGTGGTGTGTACGTATAAATGTATTTTTCTCTTTGGCTCTTTAAAAAAAAATAACAACAACGAAACCAAAAATACAAAAAAATACTCATGCACTGCAGAATTTTCTGGACGCCCAACGAGGCGAATGTGCTTATTTAAAGGTGATCTGTGGAAAAAGAAATTCATTGCGATTTTAAAAAGTATATATTTATTGTTCGTTAAAGAAGAAACCCGTCAGCGACGCGCATTGTATATGAAAAAATAAAAGTTCAGCGTGATATAATCGGGAATCTTTTTTTAAACCAATGAAAAAACAAAACGAAAATGAGGCAGAAATAAATAAATAAATTTAAGAGCGAAAGCAACAACAACAAAAAAATAATCCGGAAAAAGAAGCCCTCTTCATATGGCAGTGCAGAAATGAACGCAAGCAAAGTCGTATAATAACTAAAGGCATGAACGCACGGTACTAAGAAACAAATATTAAAAAGGAAAAGAAAAGAAAATCTTCTTGAAGTGAGCATAAAAGGAAAACGACCCTAAATACTGTGTTCGATCTCCCGCGTCGAGTCAACCAATGACGCTTAAGCCGACATACACGTTACGTTTGGGGGTTAAGGGTTGGGGACGGTGAATAATAAAAGAAAATGGCCTCAAGATATTGAATTTCAATGTTTGAAGTTCTTTGGAAATTTGTTCGTTTTCTCCTGATATTTTTTGAGATTTGCTTAATATATTTACTTTAACATTTCTCCTGAGAGTGATGTCGGCTGCTACTGGATGAAACTTTGAGAATGCCAAAAATACAGTTCACGCCTTATTAATTTTTTTCTCTAGAAAATAGCACCTTATCTACTCGCAAAAAGAATGTAGGCGACTCTAAATGTGGCCTTTAGGAATATATATATATATATATATATATATATATATATATAATGCATGCGTACATATATACGTGCATACATCCATCCATCAATATTCATATATATATATATATATATATATATAAACACACGCACATGCATATATATATATATATATATATATGTGTGTGTGTGTGTGTGTGTGTGTGTATGTGTGTGTGTGCGCGCGCACGAATTTATATGCCTGGGTGTATATTTCTGTATGTGGATTTTCATTGTAAAAATAAAACTACATGCGATACCTCAACTTCATATAATAATGATATAATTATATTTACACACATACGTATACGCACAAAGACTCGGGTTTTCATGCGTTATGCAATCATCAGTTGCCTATTTCAAACTAACAGTTTAATAGATTTGTCCATGGGAATTAAATCTTATAAAGTTATGTTACTGCTTTTTAAGCACTATTTTATTAACACCTGAATAACAATACAATGCATATGTGCACCCTCTTATGCATGTTTATAAATTATCTCAATATATATATATATATATATATATATATATATATATATATATATGGAACGGTAGAATTTGAAAAGAAAACAGTAGCTACTCACGCATCTATGCATCGTTCATTCAGTAATGAATTTATACGCTCTCAGAGGATGTGCGTTGTGATACAGTGGATATCGGCTCGGAACGACAAATCGCGGAGCCGAGTTCGAATTCCAGCTGAATTCAAGGCATTCACTTATGCGCAAATACCCTTGGGAAAGGTATTAATCCGTCTATTCCTTCCAGTTATGGGTTAAATAACAGCACAGATTGGGTTCTATAGCCTTGGTCGGTAACCAGTCTACCGCAGAAAGCAATGGCAATCTACTGCGGGATAATCTTCTGCCCAGTCAGTCATGTCTCTTTCGAGACATGATCATCCAAAGCGTGTATCACGTATGGCACTTAACTGACTGACTGAATATAATAGTTGGAATTATGATTAAAGCTTCTACTGGTCATAAAGTCGGAGCTCGGTTTTCTATTGTATGAAGTAATAAACTGATCCCCCACTAATTATTACTTAATCTCTTTCCACTCTAGCTATGAGTTAAATAACAGCACAGATTGGGTTCTATAGCCTTGGTCGGTAACCAGTCTACCGCAGAAAGCAATGGCAATCTACTGCGGGATAATCTTCTGCCCAGTCAGTCATGTCTCTTTCGAGACATGATCATCCAAAGCGTGTATCACGTATGGCACTTAAATGACTGACTGAATATAATAGTTGGAATTATATTAAAGCTTCTACTGGTCATAAAGTCGGAGCTCGGTTTTCTATTGTATGAAATAATAAACTGATCCCCCACTAATTATTACTTAATCTCTTTCCACTCTAGCTATGAGTTAAATAACAGCACAGATTGGGTTCTATAGCCTTGGTCGGCAACCAGTCTACCGCAGAAAGCAATGGCAATCTACTGCGGGATAATCTTCTGCCCAGTCAGTCATGTCTCTTTCGAGACATGATCATCCAAAGCGTGTATCACGTATGGCACTTAACTGACTGACTGAATATAATAGTTGGAATTATGATTAAAGCTTCTACTGGTCATAAAGTCGGAGCTCGGTTTTCTATTGTATGAAGTAATAAACTGATCCCCCACTAATTATTACTTAATCTCTTTCCACTCTAGCTATGAGTTAAATAACAGCACAGATTGGGTTCTATAGCCTTGGTCGGTAACCAGTCTACCGCAGAAAGCAATGGCAACCTACTGCGGGATAATCTTCTGCCCAGTCACTCATGTCTCTTTCGAGACATGATCATCCAAAGCGTGTATCACGTATGGCACTTAACTGACTGACTGAATATAATAGTTGGAATTATGATTAAAGCTTCTACTGGTCATAAAGTCGGAGCTCGGTTTTCTATTGTATGAAGTAATAAACTGATCCCCCACTAATTATTACTTAATCTCTTTCCACTCTAGCTATGAGTTAAATAACAGCACAGATTGGGTTCTATAGCCTTGGTCGGTAACCAGTCTACCGCAGAAAGCAATGGCAACCTACTGCGGGATAATCTTCTGCCCAGTCACTCATGTCACTTTCGAGACATGATCATCCAAAGCGTGTATCACGTATGGCACTTAACTGACTGACTGAATATAATAGTTGGAATTATATTAAAGCTTCTACTGGTCATAAAGTCGGAGCTCGGTTTTCTATTGTATGAAGTAATAAACTGATCCCCCACTAATTATTACTTAATCTCTTTCCACTCTAGCTATGAGTTAAATAACAGCACAGATTGGGTTCTATAGCCTTGGTCGGTAACCAGTCTACCGCAGAAAGCAATGGCAACCTACTGCGGGATAATCTTCTGCCCAGTCAGTCATATCTCTTTCGAGACATGATCATCCAAAGCGTGTATCACGTATGGCACTTAACTGACTGACTGAATATAATAGTTGGAATTATGATTAAAGCTTCTACTGGTCATAAAGTCGGAGCTCGGTTTTCTATTGTATGAAGTAATAAACTGATCCCCCACTAATTATTACTTAATCTCTTTCCACTCTAGCTATGAGTTAAATAACAGCACAGATTGGGTTCTATAGCCTTGGTCGGCTACCAGTCTACCGCAGAAAGCAATGGCAGCCTACTGCGGTATAATCTTCTGCCCAGTCAGTCATGTCTCTTTCGAGACATGATCGCCCAAAGCGTGTTTCACGTATGGCACTTAACTGACTGACTGAATCTCTCGGCAACTGGCATGTCTCTATACATTGTATATAACACGCTAAAGTCCACCGAGTGCCCATATCTCAGAGGCAGAATCGTCGGCTGATGTCAATTCGGTCGGGTTCCTATCATGGCTAGAAGCTATCGGATGTCTAACCGTAATGATGAGCTGTGATACAGCGAAATATAACTGTCTGCGGATGACTGTATATATGTATATGTGTGTTATATGTCAGTGTTATATATTGTTGTGGATTCCGTTTGAGAAACAACACAAAATAATAAGAGACAATAATGAGACAATATCGGCTTAGTTCAGTCGAGAGACAAATGCGAGACAGTATCCGCTCAGTTTAATAGAAAACAAAGTGAGGCAGTATCGGCTCAGTTCAGTAGACAGACAAAAGCGAGGTAGTAGTGTCAGCTCAGTTCAGTAGAGAGACAATACCGAGTCAGGTCACCCCAGCTCAGCAGAGAGACAATAGCGAGGCAGTGTCGGCTCAGTTCAGTAGAGAACAGTAGCAAGGCAGTGTCAGTATATATATATATAGGAAAGAACATTAAAACGTTTTAATGTGTATTTAATGTGTATTTTTGACAGTATTTGTTTATTTCTACTATTATATTTTATATTTCAGACCGCCCTCGGTCCTTCATCAGAAACAAAAAAATGTAATAGTAGAAATAAACAAATACTGTCAAAAAAACAGATTTTAAAACTCAAAACGTTTTAATCTTCTTTCTTATACATATTAAGACAGTATACGTGGATCATCACTATGCTATATATATATATATATATATATATATATATATATATATATATATATATCATACTAATCACAGTGAAACTAACACCAATTATAAGAAACTAAATCGCTAGAACTGGCGCTAACTTAACTATAATTTAATCGTCTTGAACACCCAGAAGAGAACCTCTTCTTAGGGCAAAGGTGGGGATAAAAAAAGAAACAAACGGCGTACAAGCACAAAACGTCGAGTACCCGTTAGAAAGAAAACAAAACCCGAGAAGAAACCTTCACAATAAAATGCTCGGTTTTTTGCGTATATATATATATATATATATATATGTATATATATATATAAATATACATATCATCCTACATATATGAAACAACTCAGATTTTCATGAGTTATGCAATCATCAGGTGCATATTTCAAACTAACAGTTTAATAGATTCGAATTTAATTCACTCGATGTTCATGGGAATTAAATCTTATAAAGTTAAGTTACTGCTTTTTTAATAACAAGATTATAAATTTAAGTATTCTAGGGTTATATGTGAATAAAAATTTTAAATTTAAATTTAAAATTGAAATTAAAATAAAAATAAAAAATAATAAAATGGTAGGAGAAATCAAAGGGGCGTAAATCATGAATCTTCAAAATTTAAATATTCAAATATTACATGTACATAAAAATGTAGGGAAATTTAAAATTTAAAATAAAAATAAAAGTAAGATAAAAGAAATGAAAAGGAAAGAAAAATGAAAAGAAAATTAAGAAGTAAAATTTAGAATTAAGAATTAAAAGTATATGGAGCTGAAGTAAAAGGGGCGTAATTCACAATTTTCAAAGTAATTGTTGTGAATTCCGGGTGAGAAACCACACAAAATAATAAATAACAGAAACAGATATGGAGATAGAAAATGTAAGTTATATTGAACAAAAATATGCAACTGAAACACGGGTTAGTCAATTCAGGAATACTATTAATAGAAATCAATATATACAATCTTGTAGGGAAGAAGTATGTCCGGATAATGAGTCTATATCCAACCAACTCCAAATAACTCTGCACCAACCTACGTATCAACTACTCTGCAACTACTCAACTCCTTTACAACTACTCTTTACAACTACAATATTTAGTTGGCCTTCCAACTTAAGGCAACATGTGGCACAATGCCATTTTTATGTGGGTCTTCCGGGCCATATAGCCCGGCCAAAAATATATGTCTATTGTTCCCCAGTCGTGACTCTACACTTCGACGGAGCAACGACTGGGTTAATGCTCTCTGCCCAAAGGCAGAGAGCTGACAGTGACAAAGGTAGCTCTTTGCAACTACAGTATTTAGTCGGCCTTCCCACTTAAGGCGAAATGTGACACAAGGTCTTTTTTATGTGGGTCTTCCGGGCCATATAACCCGAACAAAAATATCTGTCTATTGTTCCTCAGTCGTGACTCTACACTTCGGCGAAACAACGACTGGGTTAGTGCTCTCCGCTCGAAGGCAGAGATCTGACAGTTACAATAGTAGCGGTTTGCAACTACAATATTTAGTTAGGACTCCCACTAAGGGTAACATGTGACACAAGGTCAGTTATAAGTGGGTTTTCCGGGCCATATAGCCCGGCCAAAAATTATCTGTCTATTGTAACCCAGTCGTGATTCTAATCTTCGGCTGAACCACGATTGTCAGAGAGATGACAGTGAAAAAGTAGCAGCTTTGCAACAACAGTATCTACCAATCTTTCCACTCAAGGTAAGATGTGACACAAGGTCTATTTATTGTGGGTTTTCCCGGTCATATAGCCAGGCCAAAAAATGTCTGTTTATTTTTCCCTAGTCGTGATTTTACACTTCGGCGGAACCACGACTGAGTTTGCACTCTCTACTCGGAAGCAGAGAGCGCTCTCTACCCGAAGGCAGAGAGCTGACAGTGACAAAGTAGCAGCTTTGCAATTACATTATTGAGCTGTCCCTCCCAGTAAGGGCAACATGTGACACATGGTCAATTATGAGTGGGATTTCCGGGCTATATGGCCCGGCCAAAAAATACCTGTCTATTTTTCCCCAGTTGTGATTCTACCCTTCGGCGGAACCACGACTGGGTTATTGCTCTCTGCTCGGAAGCAGAGAGCGCCCTCCACCCGAAGGTAGAGTGCTGACAGTCACAATGTAGCAGCTTTGCAACTACTGCGTTCTGTCTATAGGTACGATTATATGTACATATCAGGAGAGTCTATTCTTATGTGCCAAAAGGGGTGATTTGCAACATACATATATATATATATATATATATATATATATATGATAAAATATCATTTTTATGGATGTTATAGTTATGGATTAAAGTGCTCAATGTCAGAGATAGAGCGTCAGTAAATATAAGGATGGACATCAAAATCAACAACCAGAGGCGACAGTCTGTTTCATCTTTAAACGCAATCAGCATTCCATGCACGTTGAGTTTTTGGCTTAAGTTTTTATACAGGTCAGTGATGCATTGTGGGTAATCAATTGTAATGGTTATTTTGGTAGGCTGGGTTTGTTTATTTGTTTATTGTTTATTTAGTTTATTTATCGATTTTCTTTGATTAATTTATTTCACTTGTTTTGTTTATTTATTTTATTCAATTTATTTATTTTCATATATTTTTGTTACTTCCACGTATATCTTTCATTGTTTAACTGAAGGACCCTGGAAACAAAAAAAAAATTACGCTGACAAAATACAGTTTACAAATAGTAAATACGCATACATTTCTAAATATTACTAGAAGCTTACTAACAAAAACAAAATAAACAAAATTCATGTTAGCAATATCATGGAAAATAAAGAAAAGAACAACAGTCCACAACATTCAATTCAAAAACTGTCAACAATGCCTGGATGGAAAAATAGCTATAATAATCTTCCCAGACAAAAACAAACTTAAATAAATGATCAAAACTCATCTCAGACTGTAAGCATGGGTAACAAATTTTTACTAATTCGTCTATGTGCCTTGTCCTTTCAGGACGTAGGCAATCATGGCTTTCCACGTTTTCCTATCCCTGGTGGCTCTGAGCACACTTTCTCCTGTTACACCATGCAATCCTCGTTCCATCATTCACCTGATTAGGTCCTTCAAATATGTTATCCGTTGCTTTCCCCTGTTTCTTTTCCCTCTATCTGGCCTGTTAGTATCCGATTCTCCAAGCCCTCCTTCCTCATTGCGTGTCCCAGGAACTTCAGCTGTCTCTTCCTGATGCTCAGTATTAATTTCCTTTTTGTTTCCATCATTTCCAAGACCTCATCATTGCTCACATGCTTGATCCATGATATTTGCAGCATCCTTTCTGTAGAACCACATTTCAGTTGCTTCAAGTTTTTTCTTCATCTTTGATGGTATTGTCCAGCATTCACTGCCATATTGAAGAACTGACATCACGTAGCAATCCAGTACTCTCTTCTTTGTTTCTAGCGAAATTCTCCTGTTTCTTAATACTCTTCTCAGCTCCTGGAATGCATCATTGTGCTTTTGGATCTCAGGAATATAAATGTATAGAAATCTGATGTGACCACAAAGTGAGGGGTCAGTTTATATATTGATTGTAATATAAAATTGATCCCCCACTTTATATCCAGCATGCTTCTGTAGAACCACATTTCAGTTGCTTCAAGTTTTTCCTTCATCTTCGATTATATTGTCCAGCATTCACTGCCATATTGAAGGACGGACAGCACGTAGCAATCCAGTACTCTCTTCTTTGTTTCTAGCGAAATTCTCCTGTTTCTTAATACCTTACTATACTTCTGGAATGCTTCCTTCGCCATACCAATTCGCCTTCGGATCTCTGTGGCGCACTTTCCGTCTTCTGTTATAACACTTCCCAGGTGTTTAAATTTTTGTACCTGCTTGATTCTGGTATCCCCGACCTGTATTTGGCATTTTGGGCTGACCTTTTTACTGATGACCATGCATTCGGTTTTCGTGCAGTTTATTTGTAGTCCTTTCTTGTCACTCTCTTCAGCTACCATCCGTAGGAGGTCTTGTAGTTTCCTTTATGTGTCTTCTATCAGCAATATATCATCTGCGTACCTTAGGTTGTTTAAATTGTGGCATCCGATTATGAATCCAGGCATAACTTCTAGGGTCCTTAAAATATTCTCGCTGTACAGGTTGAACAGATCCGGTTAAAAGACACATCCTTGACTTACGCCCCTTTCTATCTTTGTATATCTTTGTATATCTACTCAATTCTTTACATGTCCGTATGCAAGCGGTTTGCTGCCAGTGAAGATTCTTGATTACTCTCAAGTCTTTCCCAAATATGTCCAGGCTGCCGAGCATCTCCATCAGTTCCTTGTGGCGTATTTTGTCAAACGCCTTCGCATAACGTTACTTAGATACTGAATACTGAAGATGAACAAGAATGATTAAGAATAGATAATCAAATAGACAAAAGCAAGCTAAATATATTAATCGAAGTAATAAATAAGTAAATGTACGAAGTAAATAATAAACCCATTAACGAACCATGCCCACCAAAATGCGCGTTTAAAATAAAACAAATGACTTACACACAATGCATCTTTGATCTGTACATATAAAAAGTATAGGAAAAACAACACACATAGCCTGACGATTGCATCTAGCATGAAACAGACTGTTGTCTTTGGATGTTTCTTTCACATTCCACTATATATATATATATATAAATGTAAACTTATCGCTATACTCGATTCGAAAAAAAACTCCGAGTATATACGCGGAAGGAAAAAATGGTCATAAAAAAAGAAAGAGCTAAGCACTTGAACATCAGTCAAAGTACGTAGCCCAAAGAAAAACAAACCGAGACGAGTAACCCAAACAAAATGAGCTCAACGTGTCAACGAATCTAGCAAGGTTTCACCTAACCGGATCTTCAGGGGACGGTTGGCTCTTTATATATATATATATATATATATATATATATATATATATATATATATATATGTGTGTGTGTGTGTGTGTGTGTGTGTGTGTGGTGACTTAAATTAGTAAATATCCATATTATGGTGCACATATGTATATTATTATTATTCAGGTGTTAATAAAACAGAAAAAATTCAGAAAGATTTTGAAATTTCAATATCATAATGCAATTTTGAATAAACGTAGAGAGATCATTAGTATGTGTCGTCATAGAAATAAACTTCCAATTAGTCACAATAAGGTTTTTTTTAATTTGGTTAACCAGTTACACTCCCCCTACCTAACTACCACTACTAACCCAATGGTCAAGCCACATTCCTTCAACTACCATAGAAGAAATTACTACTAAGATTCCGCTAGCTTAACTCTATAAAAGCTAATATCCTCCAACCCATTCCTAAAAATCATGAAGTGTTAAAAATTTAAACATTCAAATATTACACGTACATAAATAATGTAGAGAAAATTAAAATTTTAAAATTTTATATAAACATAAAAGAAAAGAAAAACAAAAAGAAGTAAAATTTAGAATTAAGAATTAAAAAATTAAACAATGTAAAGGGCAAAAATAAAAGGGGTTAAATTCATAATTGTTAAAGTAATATTTTAAGATTTAATTCCCATGAACATCGAGCGAATTTAAATTAAAACCTAATAAATTGTTAATTTTAAATATACACCTGATGATTGCATAACGCATGAAACTCTGAGTTGTGCCATAGACGTAGGATAATATGTATGTTTATTAATATATATATATATATATATATATATATATATATATATATTGACCCTCAGAGGTTAAAAAAAATGATGTTCCCTTGCGAACATATTTGCTTGGCTCCTGATATTACTATCAAGAGTGAGATGGGTCTGGCCATCGGTGCCTTCTCTCCGCCCTGAGACGAATATGGACGGTGCGTTCTAGCTACCTTGACCGGGTTTTAATTAAGAGAATCGATGTAGGGCTCTTAAGTTGTCAAAGTTTTCATTTGATGCTTTACTCGGATAGTAGCTTTGTTAGATGAGACTACTGTTGAGATGACTTGCTACTGGAAATTATTATTTGGTGAGCGAGAATTCCAGGATCTACTAATAATAATACTAATACTACAGCGGGGACTATGGTTGGAAATATGTGGTGGGATAGATTCAGTCAGTCAGTTAAGTGCCATACGTGAAACACGCTTAGGCGATCATATCTCTTTCGAGACATGACTGACTGGGCAGAAGATTATCCCGCAGTAGGTTGCCATTGCTTTCTGCGGTAGACTGGTTGCCGACCAAGGCTATAGAACCCAATCTGTCCTGTTATTTAACCCATAACTGGAAGGAAGAGACGGATTAATACCTTTCCCAAGAGTATTTGTGCGTAAGTGAATGCAATGGATTCAACTGGAATTCGAACTCGGTTCCCCGATTTCTCGTTCCGAGCTGATATCCACTGCACCACAAAGGTTGTTTGCTGCTGCCGTATCAATCCAGTGTGAGGGGAAAGAGTTGATCAGGCGATTAAATCCCGTGACAGTGGGGCCGAATCCCTAACTCTAGCCTCCTTGCTTATCAAGCTCTGATAACAATTTATTCCGAGTCGACGAATATGGCCGTTGCACTGCGTGAAGAGATAGTTAGGAAAGACTTACATTGATATACCGCGTGCGTCACATTGACGGACAGACTGTAACTCCAAAGACGGGAAATATGCGATGATTTTCGTGACTACTTTCAGGGTTTTCACCATGGAACCCGATCTGAGAATTGTTTCAGTTCCACGCCTATTTAGTCGATATTTCATTACCTCCAAGTAGCTGTGTGCGGGCGTCCCATTACGAGCAAAATTCTGGGAAGCGCTGAAGCTGGCTGGCCGGCCGGGTCAAAGAATTAATGGTCTGCCCTACAAACTGTACTTGAAGCAGTCGCCTTTCCTTGTTCCTTTGCTGGCACTGATTTAAAGCCGGATGAAGAAGAGGTCTATACCTCAACACTTCATCAGGGGTATGATCAAGTTGCTACGCATGGATAAGAACGGTGGTGAGCACTGATTTAAGGCCGGATGAAGAAGAGGTCTATACCTAAACACTTCACCAGGGGTGTGATCAAGTTGCTACGCATGGACAAGAACGGTGGGGAGCACTGATTTAACGGCGGATGAAGAAGAGGTCTATACCTCAACACTTCACCAGCGGTGTGATCAAGTTGCTACGCATGAAAAAGAACGTTGGGGAGCACTGATTTAAGGCCGGATGAAGAAGAGGTCTATACCTCAACACTTCACCAGGGGTGTGATCAAGTTGCTACGCATGGACAAGAACGGTGGGGAGCACTGATTTAACGCCGGATGAAGAAGAGGTCTATACCTTAACACTTCACCAGGGGTGTGATCAAGTTGCTACGCATGGACAAGAACGGTGGGGAGCACTGATTTAAGGCCGGATGAAGAAGAGGTCTATACCTAAACACTTCACCAGGAGTGTGATCAAGTTGCTACGCATGGACAATAACGGTGGGGAGCACTGATTTAAAGCAGGTTGAAGAGGAGGTCTATACCTCAACACTTCATCAGGGGTGTGATCAAGTTGCTACGCATGGACAAGAACGGTGGGGAGCACTGATTTAAAGCCGGATGAAGAAGAGGTCTATACCTCAACACTTCACCAGGGGTGTGATTAAGTTACTACGCATGGACAATAGCGGTGGTTCTGGGACAGGTAACTATCCTACATTTGACGATATAATAACAGAGTTATATATTTAAGCCAAGATATTTGCCAGCCGTTTACATGCTGTTATCTCTAGTCTGATATGCTCCGTAAAGACTTGTACTGTAAAGGCAAAAATTATTCAGGAAAACCTTTATATGGTAAGCTTGATTATTGAGCAAGTCGACACTGAAGCTAAGCTTATCAATTTAAATCAGTCCAAGGCATCCTATAAGGTAGACCATTGATTTCTAAAGGCTGTCATTTTGGCTGCCGGTTTTTGAGCCGTACTTTAAAACCTGGATTCTGTATGCTTCTCCCTGTACGCTGGTGGAAAGGAATGCGATCCAATCAGAGCCTTTTGTATTGTTTCACTCCATTCATGATGGTTTTCAGCTTTATCTTGCAGTTCGAGTTCTTTTGCCTTTCGTTTCAACCTACTTCTGTGAAAGTGGGTTTTCTGCATTACTCGCAATAAAAACAAAATCAAGAAACAAGTTGTCTGTAGAAGATGACTTGAGGTGTGCACTGGTCGCTACTGATCCAAGGATTCATGAGCTGATGGCTCAAAAACAACCAGAAAATTCCCATTGAGAAATGTAGAGTAAAATACGTTTTTTTCCATAAATAATTTCATTTACTTCTGTTTTCGAATTAGTGGTTATTTTTCATTCTTGTGTTTCATTTTTACAGGTTTTATTATTATTTTTTTATTATTCATACATTCGCTGGTAAGCTCAAAAATAAAGCCAGTTTTAAAAAGATAGTTTTTTGTACAATACCCACAACTATAACAACCTTAACATAACATTTTTACTAGGTGTTTTACTTAAATAAAGGAGGGATGAATGAAATGTTTTTTGATTTTATTTGAGGAAGTTTAAAGCTTAATCAGCATAATAACGCAGGGCATTTTACATGAATATATTTTTTTACAGAAAAATCTTTTATTTTTGCTGATTTAACTTATTCCGTTCTAGGGGTCCACAGGGGGTCCACAAGTGAATAAGTGACTGGAAAAGGGGGAACGGGACAAAAAGGTTGGTAACCACTGCTCTACATGAACACGCGGTGATATTTTTTGCTTTTTTCACTGTAAACTTGTTTTTGTTGACGTATTTTTTTTAACGAAAATATATTTGGCAGTGTACTTTTCATTCAGCCCATTGTTTTGTTTGTTGCTGTCTTCCGTCATGTTTGCCTGCCAAGATACCACCATCAACGATGACACGAAACAAGCGATTACTTGGCATAAAACAAAAACCACTGCCTATCCACTATAGTTTCAAACGAAGACACAACCATTATCTGTTTACATTTACTGAGTTGTAATACTCTTGGGGGAAAAAATCATGGATCTACCTGTTTCTACTATTGCATCATAAGACTTCTTCACAGTCTCGTCACTGGTATGCCGCAATAGTTGAAAAACTCTCATGTAACAATTCTCGGTGTGCCAGTGATGTAATGAATAGTGACTCCGAAGGAGACATTGGAGAGCTTCACTTGAATTCTAGTCGGGTTCATAACATTAACTTACGTTCAAATACTTTTGGAAAATCTATGATTTCCCAGCTATTGGTCAAATAATAGACCTTGGATCTGAAAAAAAAAACTTATTATTCTAAAGAGATAATCTTAATGCAATAATCTATTCGAAAAAAACAAAAAACAAACAGAATTATTTTTACAATTCAAATTATTTTTCAACTTCAGATAACCAAGAAATGTTGATAACCCATAAAAAATAAAAAATAAATCCAAAATATTTTTTCAATTTTAAATAACCAATAATTTATTTATAAACCGAAAAAAAGCTATCCAAAATATTTTTCGGCTTTAAATAACCAACAAATGGTTGATAATCCGTAAAAAAATAATCAATCAACCAATCGATCGTATAACAATTCTTTCAGTCCAAAAATTAAAAAAAAATAGATATAGGAGCGCTAAATTTAACATTTACAATTCTGGTGTTCAGCATGTGTCTAGACGTACAACGCAGCCGATCTCATCCAGTTTCCCAACGATTTTATAACAGCAAGATACGTTAAAGTTATATCTTGTAAGAACCTGGACACAAATTTACTTCGGAAGACTCAGAAATCTGTGCACTTACTATATATTTTTGCGTGAGTAAATTATTTTCCCTTTTGAATAAAGTAAGATTTTTTAAATCGAATTTTGGTCAAATTGTTTATCGAATGAATTTAACTTTTCGCAAAAATACACCAGAAATTTTAAAATCTAAAATTTAGAGTTTCCATTTAGTCAGTGAATTAAGTACCACATGTGATACACGCTTCGGCTATCATATCTCGAAAGAGAAATAACTGGCAAAGATTTTCCCGAGGTAGATTGCCATTACTTTTTGCGGGGGACTGGTTGCCAAACAAGGCTATACAACGCAATATATCCTGCTATTTAACTCATTGCTGGAAGCAGAAGCGATGGATTAATACTTTTCCCATGGTATTTTCGCGTAAGTGAATGCACCTAATTCAACAAGGATTCGAACTCGGCTCTCCGATTTATCGTTGGGCACCGATATTTACTGCACCACAAGCTTCGCGAGAGGTTTCCACTAGGTATTCTGGACACTTGACTGAATGATTAGAACGTTGGCTTTCTAAATTTGAGACTCGGGTTCAAATTTCACCATAATTGATTTGTTAAGGTGAATTCTTGATGCTATCACTGGTCATGGAGAGTGCTCAAATGAACTAAACTCCTTCGTTCTACGAGTCTAAGACCCGCTTTGCCACGCACTTTTTAGCAAATCAGCTTCATTTTAAAATTAAAAATTTCTATATTCCCCTGGTGGGATGTAAGTTCCACTGAAGCAGCTTCTTTCCATGAACCACTGCTTTGTGAGACCGACTCTCAATAGGGTGCTAGGGTTAACCATCATTTTTCACACATGGATGTGTGTTGTGGTGCAATGGATATCGGCTCGGAACGAGAATTCCAGTTGAATTCCTTGCATTCACTTACGCGCAAATACCCTCGGGAAAGGTATTAATCCGTCTCATCCCTCCAGTTATGGGTTAAATAATAGGACAGATTGGGTTCTATAGCCTTGGTCGGCAACCAGTCTATCGCAGAAAGCAATGGCAACCTACTGCGGGATAATCTTCTGCCCAGTCAGACATGTCTCGAAAGAGACATGATCGTCCAAGCGTGTACCGCGCATGGCACTTAACTGACTGACTGACCCGCATCTGTGTCCATCTACCTCCAGTAGCTATCAAGCCTTCTATTGTGCGATGGGATGTGCGTTGTAGTGCAGTGGATATCGACTCGGAACGACAAATTGGGAAGCCGAGTTCGAATTCCAGTTGAATTCCTTGCATTCGTTTACGCGCAAATATCCTTGGGAAAGGTATTAATTCGTCTCTTCCTTCCAGTTATGGGTTAAATAATAGAACAGACTGGTTTCTATAGCCTTGGATGGCAACCAGTCTACCGCAGAAAGCAATGGCAACCTGCTGCGGGATAATCTTCTGTCCAGTCAGTCATGTCTCTTTCGAGACATGATCGCCCAAAGCGTATGGTACTTAAGTGACTGACTCACTGTGTGAACACCTAAAAAATGTCTGCGGTTGTAGCATCATCTGACTTGTCGCACAGAATGCATCAGTACAGGAAATGGTGGAGAGGGGTGATTTTCTAAGCGCAGCTTAAATCTAGCACGCCGAAAGCATGGGACACCTAGTGAGGATCTAAGTCACTATTCAATTGTAATCATTCTAGCGTAACAAACTTTCTAACCATTAGATCATGTCGAGGGGCTCTGTTCTATGGCGGAGAGAAGAGATTTTCTAAGCACAGCTTAGATATGACACAAATTTAAAAATATGGGGTACCGAGTGAGGAGCGAACCCATTACATGTTGTAGAGCAACTGACACCCCTCTAGCACTCTCAAAGTGAAATGGTCTCTGACCCGAAATAGCTATATAAATTAAAATTAATTGCAGTCAGGTATTTTGGAGTGTCACTGACAATTATTATTGAAATGTGCTCTCTGTGACTCTAACAACATAACTTCGCCTTTCTTTCTAGTTATTGATGTTCTATCTTATTTGTGTTTGTTTTATTTGTAATTATTATCCATTAGCACGAATATTGTGCTGTAGATACTTCAGCACACATCATTTGGAATCGTACTGCTACCTCGGCGATACAACGCTACTCAGTTGTAATGATTCGTGCAACCAGATTGGCAACTGGGTCCCACCCATTCACGGTTAGATTAACCAAATGCAGATGACAATTCTACTCCTTCAGCTTCTTCTCTCGCACTTCCCCCTGTGGAACTCACTTCCATATTCTTGTTTTCTTGACGACTACAACCTCCAGGAATTTAAATGCAATGTCAATACTCATCCATTAACCATTTGACTCTAGTTCTTTCACCACCCCGTATATCCTTTCCTTTCTCTTCACCTTTGCAACTGTCATCACACTTGTATTTCCATCCTTCTCTTGCTCCTTTCTAACTGGTTCGTCTTCCTCTTCACTCTCTTCTAATTAATTTTTTTACACTTATGTAGCCCCCTGCACATCAGTGGCATTACCGCCTTGCTCGGGGTGATACGATTAAAAAAAACATGATTCTAACGGGACAAGCTTGCTAACCATAACACCATGTCGAAGTGCCCTGTTCTATAATGGCGAGAGTGTGCATTGCAAGTCGCAGAACTGAACGCGTTAAACGATTTGCTTGGGTGGGTTCAGAAAAAACGGTGAATTTATGGAACCCTCATCCGTTATACCCGATGGGAGAATCCCCACCAAACATGTGTGTATATCTATGGCGGAGAGAAGTGGCACAAGGTTAAAAATATGAGGATCGAACCCATTACATGTTGTAGAGCAACTGACACCCCTCTTGCGCTCTCAAAGACGAAATGATCTCTGGCCCGAAATAGCTATATAATTTAAGATTAATTGCAGACAGGTATTTTGGAGTGTCATTGACAATTATTATTGAACTGTGCTCTCTGTGACTCAAACAACATAACCTCTCCTTTCTTTCTAGTTATTGTTGTTCTATCTTATTTGTGTTTGTCTTATTTGTAATTAATATCCAGTAGCACGGATATTGTGCTGTAGATACTTCAACACACATCATCTGGAATCGTACTGCTATTTCGGCGATACAACGCCACTCAGTTGTAATGATTCTAACGGGACAAACTTTCTAACCATTACATCACGTGGAAGAGCCCTGTTCTATAAATGGCGAGAGTGTGCATTGCAAGTCGCAGAACTGAACGCGTTAAACGATTCACTTGGGTGGGTTCAGAAAAAACGGTGAATTTACGAAACCCTCATCAGTTATACTCTATGGGAGAATCCCCACCAAATGCATGTATTATATATATGTGTGTGTATATCTATGCGTGCGTGTATATGTATGAATATATTATTTGTTGGGTAAAGAAGAAAGCACTTATTTTTTCTATTTAAATCGAAACTGGCAGGAATAAAGTTTGCAGACGGGAAAAATAACTGGGAATTTGAAGTTTTGTTCATTTTTTAATTTTTTTCCTTTTGGCTATTTCATCAATTTACGCCGGTTTAATCAGAGTGTCATTGTAAATTCAAGAAGTAATAAATCAAAAACGTTGAATTATAAAATCGAATACAAAACTAATTCTAGAACAGGATGGATATTGTTGCATAAAGAAAGGCACGAGAGACGAACGACATAGACAGGCTAAAGTATTCTCATTTTCTGTTCTCTATTCTTTTATTCTTTTTCTCTCTCTCTCTCTCTCTATCTCTCTCTCTCTCTCTCTCTCTCTCTCTCTCTCTATCTATCTATCTATCTCTATCGCTGTCTTTCTCTTTAAAGATCAGTTAATTGTCATACATGAAAGATGGTTGGACAATCATATCTCTATTATGACGAACTAAGCAGAAGATTTTCTCACACTAAGTTGCCATTTCTTTCTGCGGGAAACTGGTTGCCAACCAAGGCTATGGAACCCAATCTGTCCTGCTATTTATCTGTCAGTTAGTCAGTCAGTCAGTCATTAAAATGTCATATGTGATACACGATTGGGCGATTATGTCTCTCTCAATCCATGACTAACTAGGTAGAAGATTTTCCCGCAGTAGGTTGCCATTTCTTTTTGCGGTAGACTGGTTGCCAACCCAGGCTCTAGAATCCAATATCTCGTGCTATTTGTCAGTCATTCAGTTAAGTCTCAGACGCGATAAACGCTTAGGAGATCATGTCATTTTCTAGATTGACTGGGTAGATGTTCCCGCAGTAGGTTTCCATTTCTTTCTTCGATAGACTGGTTTTCAATCAAGGCTAAAGGACCTAATTTGTTCTGCTGTTCAATCCATAGCTGGGGGGGGGGGGAGAAGAGATGGATTAATACCCTTTTCCGATTTCTCATCTATTACACCACAACGTACATCAATGTTTGAAATATATACTCATATAAAGATATCCCTATAAAAAGAGAACATACCTATACGAGTGGGACCATGGCATCCAAAATGGCGGCAAATTATTTATATTGATATGCCGTCTAAAATTACAGCATATATATATTGATGTACCTACTATTGAGTATCTTACATTAAGACATCAGAAAAAATATAATCCGAACCTTCTGAGCGTGCCAGGAAGGATAAATATATCGCCCATTCAGTAATGAATTAGAGCACTCTGGCTATTGGGCGTGTATAATGATAATATACATGCTAAAAAGTTTGCCTTCTTCTACCGAGCGCCCATAGCCCAGAGGTAGAATCGCCGACTGACACCAATTCGGTCGTGTTTCAATGCCGGGTTAAAAGCAATCAGAGTCTAACCGTACTGATGAGCTGTGATACAGCGAAACAGATCTGAATGCGGATGACTATTTACGCTCTCAAACCCTGATTTAGCAATTTGGGAGAATGGTAGACTTTGAAAAACAGTAGCTACTCTGGCATGTACGTATCGCTCATTCAGTAATGAATTAGAGCACCTGGCTATTAGGCGTATATAATGATAATATACACGCAAAAAGTCTGCCTTCTTCTACCGAGCGCCCATAGCCCAGAAGTAGAATCGCCGACTGCCGCCAATTCGGTCAGGTTTCAATCTTGGGTTTAAAGCAATCGGCTATCTAACCGTACTGATGAGCTGTGATATAGCGAAACAGAATCTGTATGCGGATGTCTATATATATGATTTGTTTGAACATTATTTTTGATCGATACTCGTATTTAAGTAGATATTCTGTTTATAATCAAAGAGTATTATATATTTATTTCTACTGGACTGATTATTTACGATAAATTTTTTTTACGAAAATGTGTTCATTCGGCAGGATTCGAACCTGCTACCCCTATCCACATAGGAGAAGCCATCAAGTGATCTGGCGCGTGTTAGAACCCTCGACCTCGAATGACCAACAGTCTAAACGAATTCAAATCAAGTCTGTATAACAATTTTCGAACCATGTAAATAAGCATAACTGCATTAAATGTATTGCCTCTGTAACTACGACACTGTCAGTCTCTGACTTCGGGTAGAGGGCGCTCTCTGCTTCCGAGCAGAGAACACTAACCCAGTCGTGGTTCCGCCGAAGGGTAGAATCACGACTGGGGGAAAATAGACAGACATTTTTTGGCCTAGCTATATGGCCGGGAAGACCCACAATAAAAAGACCTTGTGTCACATCTGGCCTTGCGTGGGAAGGTTGGTAAATACCGGTGGTCAGTTGAGAGTTTGGTTGAGTTGTAAGTTAGTGCAGATTTAGTTGAAGTTGGATGGATCTACAATCAGTAACCCGGACATACTATTTAACTTCATGACTGTATATATTTATTTCTACTAACAGTATTCCTAGTATTCCTGAATTGACTAACCCGTATTCCAGTTTGTATATTTTTGTTCAATATAACTTACATTTTCTATCTCCATATCTGTTTCTGTTATTTATTATTTTGTGTGGTTTCTCACCCGGAATTCACAACAATTACTTTGAAAATTGTGAATTAGGCCCCTTTTACTTCAGCTCCATGTACATTTAATTCTTAATTCTAAATTTTACTTCTTAATTTTCTTTTCATTTTTCTTTCCTTTTCATTTCTTTTATCTTACTTTTATGTTCATTTTAAATTTTAAATTTCCCTACATTTTTATATACATGTAATATTTGAATATTTAAATTTTGAAGATTTACGCCCCTTTGATTTCTCCTCCTATCATTTTATTATTATTATTTTTTATTTTAATTTCAATTTTAAATTTAAATTTAAAATTTTTATTCACATATAACCCTAGAATACTTAAATTTATAATAATAATTTAACTTTATAAGATTTAATTCCCATGAACATCGAGTGAATTAAATTCGAATCTATTAAACTGTTAGTTTGAAATATGCATCTGATGATGGCATAACTCATGAAAATGTGAGTTGTGTCATACATGTAGGATAATATGTATATTTATTAATATATATATATATATATATATATATATATATATATATATATATATATATATATACGCAAAAAACCGAGCACTTTATTGTTAAGGTTTCATCTCGGGGTTTTTTTTTTCTTTCTAACAGGTACTCGACGTTTTGTGCTTGTACGCCGTTTGTTTCTTTTTTTATCCCCCACCTTTGCCCTAAGAAGAGGTTCTCTTCTGGGTGTTCAAGACGATTAAATTATAGTTAAGTTAGCGCCAGTTCTAGCGATTTAGTTTCTTATAATTGGTGTTAGTTTCGCTGTGATTAGTATTATATATATATATATATATATATATATATATATATATATATAGCAAAGTGATGATCCACGTATACTGTGTTAATATGTATAGGAAAGAATATTAAAACGTTTTGAGTTTTAAAATCTGGGTTTTCTTTACAGTATTTGTTTATTTCTACTATTACATTTTTTTGTTTCTGATGAAGGACCGAGGGCGGTCTGAAATATAAAATATAATAGTAGAAATAAACAAATACTGTCAAAAAAACATATTTTTAAACTCAAAACGTTTTAATATTCTTTCCTATATATATATATATATATATATATATATACCGACACTGCCTTGCTATTGTTATCTACTGAACTGAGCCGATACTACCTCGCATTTGTCTCTCTATCATACTGATTCGGCGCTGCCTCGCTTTTATCTCTCTACTGAACTAAGCCGACAGTACCTCGTTATTGTCTCTCTACTGAACTGATGTGATTTGCCTTCGCTATTTTCTTTCTATTCAGCTTCGGCGACCTGCCTCGCTATTGTCTCCCTACTGAACAGCGCCGACACTGCCCCGCATTTGTCTGTCTACTGAACCGAGTTGACATTGCTTTGCTTTTGTTTGTCTACTGAACTGAGCTGACAGTGCCTCGCTTTTGTCTATCTACTGAGCTGGGGCGACCTGACTCGGTTTTGTCTCTCTACTGAACTGAGCTGACACTACTACCTCGCTTTTGTCTGTCTACTGAACTGAGCCGATACTGCCTCACTTTGTTTTCTATTAAATTGAGCCGACACTGACACGCTATTGTTTGGTTCCCTGCTATACTGAGCCGACGCTAACTCGCTACCGTCTCTCTACTGAAATATACCGACACTGCTACGTTTTTGTTTACCTACTATTTTGTTAATGCTGCACAATAATATGTGCATCAAATGAATCTATAAATATTTAATAATTACCTATATTGCAGTTTCATCAATGAAAGAATGAAAAAAAACTGGGGTAATTTGGATAAGTTCATCTTTGCTTCTTTGCCTTTGCAAAATAATAATAACAAAAGAACCATTCTATTTTCATTTAGAATTATCCACTTGGCAATAAATACTAAAAATAATATGAAATACATTTTTTTTTAACTGGGGTGACAATCTAGAGGGTGCGATGGGTAAATTGTCGCTATTTGCCTTGTAAAATTTTGCAAAGTAATAAGAACAAAAGAACCATTCTATTTTCATTTAGAATTATCCACTTGGCAATAAATACTAAAAATAGTATGAAATACATAGTTTCAATCTACACGGTGCAATGGGTAAATTGTCACCATTTGCCTTGTAAAATTTTGCAAAGTAATAAGAACAAAAGAACCATTCTATTTTCATTTAGAATTATCCACTTGGCAATAAATACAAAAATATTATGAAATACATCATTTCTTTAAAAAAAAAGCTCGGCTTGCCTAATAATTATGGCCGGTAGTGTAAATGTAAACATAAAAAATTTGATAGCGAAATAGATGTGAACAGTATTAATTAGATAGATAGATAGATAGATAGATAGATAGATAGATAGATAGATAGATAGATAGATAGATGTGAATAGAATTAATTAGATGAGATAGATGTGTATATAAAAAATTTAACAGAGAGATAAATATGAACAAAATGAATTAGATAGATAGATAGATAGATAGATAGATAGATGTGAATAGAATTAATTAGATGAGATATATGTATTCATAACAAACTATTAGAGAGATAGATAGACAATGAGTATATTGAGATAGATAGATAGATAGATAGATAGATAGATAGATAGATAGATAGATAGTAAGGCAGAGAGACAGAGACAGAGAGGGAGAGAGAGTGTGAGAGAGTGGAATTACATTAATCCGGAGAAGTCAGCAGAATTCGTTCAATTTTTGCGACTGTGAAGAAAGAATAAAAAAAATCAGCCAAAATTGAAAAAGAACAAAAGAAAATTCTATGAACTCAAACGACAGAACAAAATGGAATCATGTTGAAAGACGCACAAGAACGATTCGTAGAAGGAGGAAAGATTAAGAGGAAACAGAAAGAGGGTCTGTGGGTGGGTATGCTTAACGACTCTTTCAAATGCTATCTTTGATTCGACTAAAAAGATTGGTCGGCTGGAAAACGGCATAAGATCGAAGCTCAGAATGTAAGAGAAAGGAATGTTAGATAAAGAGTCGATTTTTGAAATGGCTGTGATGAATGCAACTTGTGCTTTGAATAGGACAATTGTTGAAAACTGAAATATTTAAATGAAAAAAAAAATCTACGAAGCCAGGGTAGTGGCAGAAGGCGGCAAAACAAACACACACACACACACACACACACACACACAAACACACACACACGCACACACACAAACACACACACAAAAAATAAAAATAAAGAATTCCTTTTTTGTACGCATGCGTCAATAAATGCTCGCCTATGTTTCAAAACACCTGAGTCTATCGACATTTCTTGTGAGTGTCATTTCACTCGTTTAAGAGAAAAAAAATCCTTCAGTCTTTTAGCGACTTATAGCCGGATGACATTGAAACATTGGTTCCTGTATGATCACCGGAGTTAAGCAACGTCGAGCCTGGTCATTATTTAGATGAATGAGCGCTTGGATATATCAGGTGCTGTAAACACTTGTTTATGTACGATCACTGAGATTTCTATAGATTTTATTTTACATGTGACTGACTACGTGTAATGTATATGTCTGCATATGTGTGTGTGCATACAGTCATTACATTACACATATTAAGTTACACGTAAAATAAAACCCATTCCCGATAATGTCTAAAAATATAGTCGAAAGCGTTCAGAAAAACAGAATGTTTCGACAATTTTTATATAATTTTTTTTAATAATTTCATCCCAAGCAAGGCATTCCACTGCGACTATTGTGCAGGGGGTTACTTAGGGGAAGGTGAAGAGAAAGAGTGCTTAGATATAGGAAATGTCAGAAGGAGGGTGACAAATGAGTAAGGATACCGAGGCTGAGGTTTGGGCAGATGGGAAGAGTGTTTGAGAGAATGGATGCAAGTTAGTGTGTTAGGAGGTGTCTGTTGACCTTACAGTTGAACTCCTGGAGATTGTAGCTGTCGGGGAAGTAATCATGTGGAAGGGAATTCCACAGTCGAAATGTGCGAGAAAAGAAGCTGTTGGAGTAGAAATTGCGGTGACATTTTATCGGTTTCACTCTAAAAGACTGGGACCTAGTTGCTAATCTAATTTATGTCTTAATAAAGAAAAAAAAACATAAGATCACATGACAAATTATATAAAATCTTAACCATAATAACCTGTGCCACTTTTAATGAAACCTGCATAAAAGAAAGATTGCTGCACAATTGATTATATGTTCTCCTGTTGTCATACCTGTGCAGGTGCTTCTGCTATTCATTTCGGGGTTCTCGACAAAATCCAAAGGAGAATCTGCAATATAGTCGATCCCGACCTGGCAGCTCGACTCCAGTCTCTTTCTCACCGATGAGATGTGGCTTCCCTGTGCCTCTTTTACAAATACTTTCACGGCTTCTACTCCTACGAGCTTAGCTATCGGGTACCCTCTCTACACGAATTTACTCCAGCTACTAGACTGACACCTAGGCCCGACACTTTTACAATCAAAACAATCAAATATAGCCGTCACGTCTACTGTAGTAGTTTCTTTTCTCGTACTTCTCGCCAGTGAAACTGCCTTCCGTATACTGACTTCCCTGATTGCTGCAATCTCCAAAAGTTTAAATGTAACGTCAATTGCCATCCTTATCTCCCATCATTTCTCTGACAACCCTTGAATCATGATGTTCTTCATTTCCACTCCATTCTCATGCAGCTCTCTTCATACCTGTATTCTCATCCTTCTCTTACCCACTCTCTCTAACTTGTTCCTCTTTCTCATCACTCTCCTCTTAATGTCAATTTCCATCTCTTATCTCTTTGGCTCGCATCCTTTCCCTGACAACCGTTATATCATGTTCTTCTTCCTTTCCACTCTACTCTCATGCAGCTCTCTTCACACCAGTGTTCTCATCCTTCTCTTACCCACTCTCTCTAACTTGTTCCTCTTTCTCATCACTCTCCTCTTAATGTCAATTGCCATCCTTATCTCCTTGACTCCCATCCTTTCCTTGGGACCCCTGTATCTTGTTCTTTTTTCTTTTCGCTCCCATCATCATCATTTATCCATCACACCCAGATGGTGCATAGGGCAGCAACTTTGTGTTGCTGTTTGTGTAACAAACTGTTTTTACGGGGCAGGGTTGTCAGGCCTGCGCCCAACCCCCAAACCTGGAGGACCGGTGGACCATTCTTGGTTCTTACTTTTACAGCACCTGGTATTCCCAAATGGTCACCCATTGAGTACTGACCAGGCTCGATGTTGCTTAACTTCGGTGATCGAACGGGAACCGTTGTATTCAACACGATATAGCCGTAGACCCTTTTCGCTCTACTCCCACGTAACTCTCTTCACACCAGTCTTCCCATCCTTCTCTTATCCATTATCCGACCACCCCTGTAATCTGTTCCACTTTCTCTTCCTTTTCCTCTTTTGTAGTCCTCTGCGCACTACTGGCAGTACTGGCAGTACTGTCTTGCTTAGAGTGAAAGGATTAAAAAAAAATTCTTCCTATATATATATATATATATATATATATTTCTCCACATAACTTCACCCCTGAAACTTGTATCTTCATATTTATCAAGAAAACCAAAAGTATTGCTTATTACGTGACTTTATATAATGACAGTCGAAGTGGCTCTCCAAAAAAGGAGACACGGAAAGGAAACTACAAGATTTCCTACAGAAGGTAGCTGAAGAGAGTGACAAGAAAGTAAATTACAAATAAAATGCAAGAAGACGGAATGCATGGTCATCAGCAAAAAGAGCGACCCAAAATGCCAAATACAGGTGGGGGATACTAGAATCAAGCAAGCACAAAAATTTAAATACCTGGGAAGTGTCCTAACAGGAGATAGAAAGTGCGACACAGAGATCCGCAGGCGAATTGTCATGGCAAAGAACGCGTTCCAGAAGCTGAGTAAAGTACTAAGACACAGGAAAATTTCACTAGAAACATGGGAAAGAGTTCTGGATTGCTATGGAATGTCAGTTCTTCAATACGGCAGTGAACGTTGAACAATATCCTCAAAGATGAAGGAAAAACTGGAAGCAACTGAAATGTGGTTCTACAGAAGGATGCTGCGGATATCGTGGGCCGAGCATGTGAGCAATGAAAAGGTGTTGTAAAGAATGGTAACGAAAAGAAAATTAATAGTGAGCATTAGGAAGAGACAGGGGAAAGCAGCGGATAACATATTTGAAGAGCCTGAGCAGGTGGGTGTCTGACCGGGGGTTGCGTGGTGTAACAGGAGAAAGCGTACTAAAAGCCACCAGGGATAGGGGGACGTGGAAAGCCATGATCGCCTACGTCCTGAAGGGACAGCGCACGAAGAAGAAGAAGAAGAAGAAGAAGAAGAAGAAGAAGAAGAAGAAGAAGAAATTATTAAAATTAATTTAGTCAATAAAGTGATTTTTGTTTTTTTTTATCACACTAGCAGTATAACCCATCGTTGCTCGGGTGTAATGAAAGCTTTAAAACTAATCCATGGTCCTGGAGCTCAGACTCTTTGGACGTTGGCACGAAAGACTAAAAAGCAATACTTGTTTCCAGTTAAAGCGAAACCGTAGACTGAAAAAAAAATGAATGGATGTAAGACAAATTTTAGATTCCTTGTATCGATATCGAATAAGTTTTTTCGTCGTAAACTGAATTTTGAAGGTTAAATAAGTACTCTGAGTTAATGATATCATGGCTGAGACTAAGAACTACAATTATACCTACTAAGAGCAAAACCTGAAGCAAAGTAAAATAAAAGGGCTGAAAAAAATACAGACATAAAGGCAGATAAACAGACACACACAAACATCTTGCCTTTTATATATATATTATCGATTTTCGGTTTTATTCTAAGAACTGCAAATTTGAAACTTCTGAATATCGTTTTTTATGTCTTTGTCTATGAGTGTATCAAATTTGATTAAAATCGGACCACGCCTTCTAGAACCCGATTTTTTCGATTATCGATTTTCGATATTTATCGGGGGCACCTCGACACAAAACCTAGCCAAGAACACTCGCAGACGCTTATAGTACAACTGTGTAAATTTTCAAGAAAATCGGTTCAGCTGTTTCGGAGTCTATAGGTAACGGATACACACAGACACAGACACAGACAAAGTTCCATTTATAAATAAGTTTAGATTATTCTTTTTCAGAAAAGTGTAACTAAGTCTGGTGTAACACCACAAAGACGAAGCCTCCTGCAAATCATGCTCACTCTATAAGCCATCATTCTAATAATTATCCCATGACGGGCGGCGGTCTGAATTCTTCCTCAGAGGCGATTTTGTCTTTGGCAAAAACTCGAAGTTATAGGGAAATACATCTGGACTCAGTGACATGGTTAATGCGATTTTTTTAAAGAAAAATAGAAAGAAAATACGCGCAGAAGATATGAATAATGGGCAGGCACGTTGTCAGGATAAATAAGACAATAATCTCTTTTTATGTTAA
>JBBBDQ010001495.1:3552500-3567500 GCA_037127315.1 Ascarosepion bandense
TACAGAAAAGAAAGAAAGAAAAAAGAAAGAAAGAAAGAAGGATCAAAAAGAAAAATTAACAAAAGTTCAGTGTAGAAAATTAAAACTGCAAAAAAGAAAGTTCTAAATATATAAAAAAAGAAAGAACGAAAGAAAGAAAGAAAGTGGAATATAACAGAAATGCAGTAAAAAAATACGCTCTACAAAAAAAGAAAGAAAGAAATGAAAAAAATTCAGAAAGAACGAAAGAGGAACCTTAACAAAATTACAGTATAGAACAATTAAATATGCAGAAAAAAAGAAAGAAAGAAAGAAAGAAAGAAAGAAAGAAGAGAATAATCAACAGAAAGGCAGTACAGAAATATTAAAATGGAAAGAAAGAAGGACAGAAAAAAGAAAGAAAGAAAGAAAGAAAGAAAGAAAGAAGAGAATAATCAACAGAAAGGCAGTACAGAAATATTAAAATGGAAAGAAAGAAAGAAAGAAAGAAGAGAATAATCAACAGAAAGGCAGTACAGAAATATTAAAATGGAAAGAAAGAAGGACAGAAAGAAAGAAAGAAAGAAAGAAGGAAAGAAAGAAAGAAAGAAAGAAAGAGAAAAATCAAGAAAAATGCAGTACAGAAAATTAAAAATTAAAAAAGAAAGAAAGAAAGAGAAAAATCAACAGAAATGCTGTAAAGAAAAATAAATATGAAAAAAAAGAAAGAAAGAATGAAAGAATAAACGTAGAAGAAGGAAATCAACAGAAAGGCAGTAAAGAAAGATTAAAAATGGAATGAGAAAGAAAGAAAGTAGAAAGAAAAAATCAAGAGAAATGTAGTAAAAAAAATGATATATGAAAAAAAAAGAAAGAAAGAAAGAAAGAAAGTAATAGAAAAATCAACAGAAAAACAGTAGTAAAGAAAAATAAAATAAGAAAGAAACAAAGAAACAGAAAACCGTTGGAAATACAAAAAATGAATATAGAAAATAAAAAAAAATAAAATAAAAAAAGAAGCTAAATCAAAGAAAGAATGAAAAAAAGAAACAAAAGAAGAATGAAATCAAAATGAGCACATTTTAAAGAAAAAGAACAAAAAACAAAACTGTAAACGAGAAAAAAATAAAGGAAAACAAACTGAAAAAAAAACTAAGAAGGAAAAAACTAGAAAAAATAAGCAAAAACTAACGAAATCCCAAAAATAATTAATAGTAAATTATATAAAAATAGATTGAAAGAAAAGCCAGGAGAGTTTGGGTTAGAGTAACAAAAAATGTTATAATTGACGTTGCAAAGAAAGATTGGGGTAAAAAAGGGTATAGTTGGGGTAGCAAGGGAGTTTGTCATTAGGTTAGTAAGTAAGGGTACTATTGGGGTAGTAAAGAATGTAAATAGCTGAGGTATCGATGAAGTGGATGAGTGTAGTAGCAAGAAATGTTGTGTTTGGGGTAAAAAAGAAGGGTATATTTGAGGTAGCAAGGAATGTTACTATTAGTTCGTGAGAAAGGATATCTTTGGGTTAGTAAAATAGGGTATGATTTGGGTAGCAAGGAATGTTATGTTTGTGGTAGCAAAGAATGATGTATTTGAGGTAGCAAGGAAGGTTACGATTGGGTTGCGAGAAAAGATATCTTTCGGGTAGCAAAGAAGGATATGATTGGGATAGCATAGAATGTTGTATTTTAGTAGAAAAGAAGGGTATATTTGAGGTAGCAAGGAAGGTTACGATTATGTTGCGAGAAAATATATCTTTGGGTTAGCAAAATAGGGTATGTTTCGGGTAGCAAGTAATGTTATGTGTGTGGTAGAAAAGAAGGGTATATTTGCGGTAGCAGGGAAGGTTACGATTAGGTTTTGAGAAAGGATATTTTGGGGGTGGCAAAGAAGTGTATGATTCGGGTAACAAGGAATGTTATGTGTTGTGGTAGCAAAGTGGGGTATATTTGAGGAAGCAATGAAGGTTACGATTAGGCTTCGAGAAAGGATATCTTTTGGTTAGCAAAGAAGTGTATGAATAGAGTAGCAAGGAATGTTATGTGTGTGGTAGAAAGTGTCCCTAATAATATCTAAATTACAACCGACAATTAATACTCGCCAAGAATTAAACCTAGATTACATAACAGTATAGACAACAAGACGCACACAACATGCACTTAACACAACAACAAAGGTCACACACACACGCAATCAGTAACAATAACCACACACACACTTCTTCCTCCCTTATAACAAACCGCTAACCAGGCTAAAGCACACACGCACACACACACACACACACACACACACACACACACACACACACACACAGATAAATAAATAAGGTAGATTTAATTACAATACTACACATAGCCTTTAAACACAGAAAAAATAGTTACAATAACCACGCTAACACATTTTCTCCCCCCCCCCCGGGACTGTAGTAGCAGAGGTGCCCATTACAAACCACGTACCAGGACAGGACACACACACACACACACGCACACACGCATACACATAAAAGTAGATTCAATTACAGCGCACACAACGAGCAAACACCACCAGATAAATCAGACAGATAAGACAACAGCAATGTAACTGATAATCTTTGACCCGGTCAAAGTCACATCAACTCCCAGATCCTAGGAACTGATTCCATCAGACCAATAAAAACCCCAACTTGAATACACACACATACACACTCACTCACACACACATACACGCACTCACACGCACACACGCACACACACACACACACACCATTAGACCATAAAAAACCCAACTAGAACACACACAGATACACACTCGCACACACACACACGCACACATACATACACGCACACACGCACAGCAGCAGTGAATAAAGCCAGGCATTCATAGATGGGCAGCTAAAAAGCACGGTCATTCTGAGGATTTCTCTGCCATTCTGATGATGAGATTATAGTCTCGAAATATCAATAATATTAAACAGGTCATACAAACACCTCCCGACCTTTTTCGTTCAACGCATTGTGACAGCCTTCAAGACATAACACATACAAAAAAGGGTATATTTAAGGTAGCAAGGAATATAAATGACTGAAATATAAAAAAAAGTGTATGATTGGGCTAGCAAGGAAAAGGTATGAATAGGTAAGGGAGATAAATGGTTGAGGTAACAAGGAGGGTAAAACGGAAAGTTACATTTAGAGTAGCAAAGAAGAGTATATTTGAGAGAGCAAGGAAGGTTATGACTGGTGTAGCAAGAGAGGATATGTTTGGGGTAGCAAAGAAGGGTGTGATTGGGTTAGCAAGGAATATTAGGACAGAGGTAGCAAGTAGGTGATTGTTTGGAGTATGCATTACAGATTTAGTTTAAAAAATGCAAAAATATCAAGCCGAAAATTCCAACGAAGAATCGGAAAAATTTAGTGGGATAAACAGAGAGAATCAAGAAGAAACGACGACAAGAAAGAGAAGCGAAAATGTCATTTGGCAAGAACTGAGGAAGTGGGGAATGGATGAGGGTGGGAACGAGTCGAAGAGCGTTAAATGTCAGCAAAGTTCAAAACATCTGAGACAAAGAAGAAAGCGAATGGCAGGAACTAGCGATTATTCTCACGTTGCAATGAAATTCTTACGCCAATTTGCAGTAATATGCGCAGAGGAAGGTTCTTGTGACGAGCCATTCTTAGTAAAAATAATATCCATAGACATATTACAGTGGCTGACTGAGTTTTCCATAGCGCATATATATATATATATATATATATATATATATATATATATATATATTATATATATATATATATATATATACGTAAAAAACTAGGTCAGGTTTTTGGCTTATTGATCCACCCATCAATGGAACACAGATAGATAGATAGATAGATAGATAGATAGATAGATAGATAGAAATGCATGGTATCATGGTTGAGTTTTTAATGTAATTTTTATGTGATCTTAATATATTTTTCCAAAAGCTCTCTGAAAACAAAACATTTGTACAATTTTTATATAATTTGTGTTCAGAAAAGAAAACAAATCATAAGATCACATTAAAACTCAACCATAATACACTGTCTGTCAATGTAAATGAAACCGAGATTAAAGAGAGATTGATGCCCGAATATACACACTATATATACACAGTCATCCGCAGACCCGTTTCGCAGTTCATCAGTACGGTCAGATACCCTATTGTTTTTAACCCAGGATTGAAACCCGACCGAACTGGCGTCAGTCGGAGATTCTACCTCTGAGCTATGGGCACTCGGTAGAATGAGGCAGATTTTTAGCGTATTATGTATCATACGCCAGTAGCCAGAGTGCTCTAATTCATTACTGAGCGATAAAGACGGAAGATGATGATGGTTCGCCTGAAATAGGCCCATACTTCCGATTTACTATGAAATAACGTGTCTGCCTTAATTGTTCTTATATATATATATATATATATATATATATATATATATATATATATATATATATATATATATATATATAAGGACAAAACTTGACCCACACTCCGATACCCCCTTATTACACTGGTTCTAAGCTCTCGGCCTAAAGAGATCCAAAGATTATTTTATCTTGTGTTGACATAAAACATTGCTATGCAACGATAACAGTCACAGAATAGCAGACGCATTTCATAAATTTGTAATACGGTTCTATGATGTCACTCCGTGTGAGAGACCAAAATGTTAACATTCATTGTCTGTTTATGTTTAACAATATATGTTTAGAAAATTACCTGTTGCCTCGTTACACTACATTCAAGTTACTTGATGCCGCAGCATTAAATGATCCCAACACCATGAAATATATATATATATGAAATGATTTGTTTGAACATTATTTTTGATCGATTTTCGTATTTAAGCAGGTATTCTGTTTTTAATGAAATGGTATTATATATTTATTTCTACGGGCCTGATTATTTACGATAAATTTCTATTACGAATCGGCAGGATTCGAATCTCCGACCCCTATCCACATAGGGAAATCCAGCATGTGATCTGGCGCGTCTTAGACTTCTCGACCACTAAGGACGATCAGTCTAAATGAGGTTAAATTAAGCCTATAACAATATTAAGCAGGTTCGAATATATATATATATATATATATATATATATAAAACTTTAATCGAAAAGGAAAAGCAGGAAGGTAAATCCCAAAGAACCAATCCTAATTAATATTAATTACATTAATATTGAAATTGATCAAGGTGGAGGGCTCAATATAATTAATATTTAAATTACAGAGCCGATGCCGATGATGTGTGAAATTTCTCTTGGGGATTTCATGTAGAAATGATCATACAACTGATTTGAACATCGAAATTTATTTTATTATATATATATATATATATTTTAATCGTATCACCTCGAGCTAGGCGGTAACACCACTGATGTGCAGGGGGCTACGTAATAGTGAGAAGATTGGAAAAGGAAAAGAAAGCCGGAAACCACATCCTAAACAGGGAACAAGGGATGAGCCTCTACACCTGTTCAATAGACGCTCATCCCTTGTTCCCTGTTTAGGATGTGGTTTCCGGCTTTCTCTTTTCCAATCTTCTCACTATTACGTAGCCCCCTGCACATCAGTGGCATTACCGCCTTGCTCGGGGTGATATGATTAAAATATATATATATATATATATATATATATATATATATATATATATATATATATTAACTTTTATGAGTCATAACAAAGTTTGCCAAATTAACGAGAAAGTGGAAAAAATGTGCGACGCGTTCCGAACAAAAGTTATATTTTTGTTGATACAATTGCAATTCTTATCGCGAATACAGGAGCCTTTTGTTTTAATGTTAGATCCTCGGAAGTAAAAACGAAATTTATAACATCAGGTTGTTTTTTAAATTGGTTCCCCAAAGTAATTTAATGCTAAAAGATTTTTTTCTTTCAGCTAACACGTCGTAATATCAAAGAGGAAAAAGAAAAATGAGAAGGACAGTAATAAAAGCAGCCTTCCTTTAATATTTGGCTGTAGTCGCTTTGGGTACCTGATTACCTTTGAATGTTTCTGTTGGCCATTTTAAAGCTTCTTGCACTTCTCAGCTGGTATTTTCTTCCACTGTCTTTTGCAATTTGTTTCATCTCTTGAACGTTTGCAAGATACCTCTTTTCCTCAATGCCAGATTTTAGCTGACTTCATATATTTTCAATGTGATAGAGACCAGGAATAATTACTGGCTAGTTTAAAATATTGCCCTTGAAATTTTTAAAGTGTGTATTGGCAGACATGATCAAGTGGCAGCACATCGAAACAGTGGCCTAACGAAATAAACACTCTTCCATTTCAGTAACCATGGATCAAGATGAATTTCTAAGCAAAGTTATGGATGACAGATGAGGCCCCTTTTCATATCACAACTTACGTGAATAAGCAGAACTACCGTTACTGGACAAACATAAATCCTAATGAAGTTCATGAGCGCCCTTAACACAATAGTAAGGTCACAGTATGGTGATCAGTTTCATTACATGAGATCATCGGATTTTATTTTTTTTAAATGAACAGGGGATCTCAGGCGCTGTCAATGTCTCAACAAAAGATTTCAAGAATACATTCGTACAGGAGGACGCCATCTATAGGACGTCATTTTTAAAAATTGAAAATTCCAATATTGTTTCTTAAATGGCAGATTTTAAGATTTCAGTTAATTTGAATAAAATATTTTTCTTCCATCACTCTTGGTTTTATTGGATTGTTAATCTCTGAACTACTTGACCCTCGTTCTTTCCACACCGCCTTGTATATCCTTTCCTGTCTCCACCTTTGCAACTGTCATCACACCTGTATTCCCATCTTGCTCCTTTCTAACTGGTTCGTCCTTCTCTTCACTCTCCTCTAATCTTTTTACTCTTATGTAGCCCCCTGCACATCAGTGGCGTTACCGCCTTGTTCAGGGTGATATTTTTTTTTTTATAAGCGTTTCACCCCGAGCAAGGCATGTCACTGCCACTACTGCGCAGGGGGATACATAGAGTGGAGAAAGGCTGATTAAATATAGGAAATGTTAGAGGGTGGATGATAGGCGGGTAAGGGTACCGAGAATGAGGGTTGGGTAGATGAGAGTGTTCTGAGAATAATTGGGAGTTAGTGTGATAGGAGGTGTCTATTGACCCTACATTTAAACACCTGGAGATTGTAGCTGTCGGGAAAGCAGACTTGTGGAAGGGAGTTCCACAGGCGGGAAGCGCGAGAAAAGAAGCTGTTGGAGTAGAATTTATGGTTACATCTTATTTGTTTAACTGTAAAAGGGTGGGACCTAGTTGCTAATCTAGTATCTCGTGTAAATTCGTGCTCAGGCGGCACCAGTGATCTAAGCTCATAAAAAAAAGAAGTTTCCGCTTTTGGGGGTCACCCTGTACAACCATTCATCTGTTCTTTTGGATGTAGGTACTTTTGAAAGTGATGTAAGAACCATACCCTGTGTTCAAAAAGTTTTATTAAATGCAAATTACGAGCTTTCTAAATAGCAAAGTTTATGTTAAGCTCTTCGAATGATACAATTTGAAGGAAAATTTGAATTTAAAAACTAAAATAAATATTAGACTTACTCGTGAAAATTGTGCATCCTTAATTGTGCAATGATATCGTTGTACAGGGAGTTGAATAAGATAAGGCCTGTGTTGCATTATCCGAAATATAATTGATTTAATGCTAAACAATATCGAAATTTAGAATTCCCTCTTGGATTGTGTCATTTTCTTTTTAGCATTCGGAATATTGGAATTAACAGATGAAATTATATCTAAATAATAAAAAAAAATGCTGATTCGACATGACGAGTTTTTCCGCTTGCTGACATTATGGATTTGAAAGTAATTAACCTAATTGATCATTCGACATGATTCCATTTTGTTTCTCTCTCTCTCACTCTTTCTCTTCAACTCTCTCTCTCACCCTCCATCTCTTTTTCTTCAACTCTCTCTCTTTCTCTTTCTCTTTCTCTTTCTCTCTCTCGTTCAACGTCATTTTCTCTATTTTCCTTTGACTCACTTCGTTTTCACTGCGTTTTGATTTTTTCCGTGTAGAACTCTGTTTTCTAATTTACGATAGTTTTCTCTTCCTGCTTCTCTTTCTCTCTTAGTGTCTGCATCTCTCTCTCTCTCACTCTCTCTCTCTCTCTCTCTCTCTCATCCTCTCATCCTCTCTTTCACACGGAGTTTCTCTTTATAACTATGTTTATGTCTTTATCTTTATCTATCTATCTATCTATCTATCTATCTATCTATCTATCTATCCCACTTTGTTCATATCTATCTATCTATGCCAGTCTACTCATATCTATCTATCTATCTATCTATCTATCTATCTATCTATCTATCTATCTATCTATCCCACTTTGTTCATATCTATCTATCTATGCCAGTCTACTCATATCTATCTATCTATCTATCTATCTATCTATCTATCTATCTATCTATCTATCCCACTTTGTTCATATCTATCTATCTATGCCAGTCTACTCATACTCTATCTATCTATCTATCTATCTATCTATCTCAGTCTGTTCATATCTATCTATCTCATGCTGCTCTTGCAGACACACATGCACACACACACACGCGCGTGCATATATAATGTCATTCTGTTCATTTCTATCTATCTATGCATCTCATTCTGTTCGTATACACACACACACACACACACGCATATATAATCTCATTCTGTTCATATCTATCTATCTATGCATCTCATTCTGTTCGTATACACACACACACACACACACACACACACACACACACACACACACATGTAAACGTCATAATCCGTTTTAATTTAAATATTGCGCGTTCATAAATTCCCTGCCACGTGAACGTTCAAATAAAACACCGTTACAAGAGCATTCTTAAAAAGAAATACGTTAATCGGTAAATTTAGTTATTAAAAATCGCCTGAAAACACCACTCAGTTTAGAAACCTGGGTAGCGAAATAACTCGTTTAACAATGGGAATATATATATATATATATATATATATATATATATATATATATATATATATTATAACATGTTAATTTTTGGGTCTATCGCTCTATCATAATATAATAATTTTCTATCTATCTATTTATTATAATATGTTAATTTTTTGTCTATGTCTCTATCGTAATAAAATATCTATCTATCTATCTATCTATCTATCTATCTATCGTTCCTTCTCACCTTATTCTTCTCTTATCACCCCGTCCCCATCTCTCACTCATTTCTTCGTACTCTCTATTTCTCTCCGAACTTCTCTCACTTATATACCAAGTTTCCCTCTCCGCTGTTTGATGTTTCACCAGACCCAACTTCCCGTTTTTTTCTTCTTCGTGGCTTCTAATTTCTTTATTCGATCTTAAATCTTTTGATATTCAATATCATAACTGACGTTTCACTTGCTTTCATTATTCTTTTCTTCCTTAATTTTTCCTTCTTCATTTTCTGCTTATTCATTTTTTCTTTCTTTTTTCCTACATATTGGGTTCTTTGTAAAATCCATGTCGATTTTCAGCTGTTTCTCCTTCTTCTTCATGTGTCGTGTCCCTTCACGACGTAGGCGATATTGGACTTCCCCTTGGCTCTGTCACTTGTCGCTCTCAATAATTTTTCTCTTGGTATCTCTTCCAAACCCCGCTCCGTCAACTATTTGCTCAGACCTAACAAGTACGTCTCGCGCTGATTTCCCCTGTCTCTCCATTTATCCGACCCGTGAGTATCAAGTTCTCCAGGCCTTCCTTCCTCATTACGTGTCCCAGGAACCGTACTTGTCTCTTCCTGATGCTTATTATGAGTTTTCTTCTCGTTTGCATCCTTTCCAACACCTCATCGTTGCACACTTGCTCTGTCCATGGTATCCTCAGCATCCTTCTGTAAAACCACATTTCTGCTGCCTCAAGCCTCTCCTTCATCTTTGATGAGATCGTCCAGCAATCACTTCCATATAGAAGGACAGATGTCACCTAGAAATCCAGCACTTTTTTCTTTGTTTCTAATGAGATTTTCCTGTCTTTCGGTAATCTAGATAGCTTCTGAAATGCGTCTTTGACATGACAATTCGTCTTTGAATCTCCATGTCGCATTTTCCATCCTCTGTCAAAACACTTTCCAGGTATTTGAATTTTTTTACTTGTTTTATTTTGGATTCTTCAAATTGCAGTTGGCATATTGGTCTCCTCTTTTTGCTGATGACCATGCATTCAGTTTTCTTGAGGTTTATGCTCAACCCTTTCTTTTCACTTCATCAAATTTATCAACAGATCAATTTGATAAAGTGAAAAGAAATATTCTTGCATTTCAGATTAGAGCATAGTTTAAAATATCTCTTGAGAAATAAAAGTAAATTAGTGTCACTTTTGCATTCCTTTGATAGCGGAAGATTATAAGGTGCATTTTAGACACTTGGTGCTTTTTCTTTTATCGTAAAGGCAAAAATGCTTAGCAAGCAAAAAGTTATGTGCAGTGAGGGTACTTCAGCTGATAGATCTGCGCGCAAGTGTTTCGTTCAGTTTAGTGTTGGTGTTTGTAGCCTCATTGATGAAGAACACTGAGGTAGATCCCCCACTACAGATGACGATCAAATCAGGTAAGGTGTTATTTTCAATCAATGTAAGGCCAGACATTAAGTTTCTTTGGTGACCCGGCAGAAGTTGTTTCAGGATGTGTTTACTCGACCCGCCATATTCACCAAAAAATTGCTACTTCGAATTTCATTTATTCTGATCCTTGAAAAACAATCTCAATAGTAAAAGGTTTAATTCTTTGGATGACATAACAAAAAAAAAACAAAAAAAAAACGCTTCATTGAGTTCTTTGCTAAGAAACCACAGAAATTCTAGATAGACTGAATCTTTAAGTTGAAGGAAAAATGTAGAAAGATTATGCAACGAAATTGTTCATATTTAGTTGGAAAAATATTTAATGACATAAGTTTGTTTTATGTTTTAATTTCTCTTAAAAATCGGCATGAATTTTAGTTTCCCTTAAAAATCGGCATAAACTTTAGTTTCCCTTAAAAACGACTTGAACTTTAGTTTCCCTTAAAAATCGACATGAACTTTAGTTTCGTTTAAGGATCAGCATGAACCAAGTTTCCCTTAAAAATCGGTATGAACTTTAGTTTCCCTTAAAAATCAACATGAACTTTAGTTTCCTTTAAAGATCAGCATGAACCAAGTTTTCCTTAAAAATCGGCATTAACTTTTGTTTTCCTTAAACATTCGCATGAACCTTAGTTTCCGTTAAAATGGGCATGAACTTTAGTTTCCCTTAAACGTCGACATGAACTTTCGTTTCCCTTAAAAATCGGCACGGATTTAGTTTCCCTTAAACATCGGCATGAACTTTAGTTTCCGTTAAAATCGGCATGAACTTTAGTTTCCCTTAAACAACGGCATGAACCATAGTTTCCCTTAAAAATCGGCATGAACTTAAAAATCGGAAAGGATTTTAGTTTCCCTTAAACATCGGCATTAGCTTTAGTTACTCTTAAACATCGGCATGAACCATAGTTTCCCTTAAAAATCGGCATGAACTTTAGTTTCCCTTAAACATCGGCTTGAACTTTGTGGACAATCCAATATTTATCCTAGTTTTTTTTATTTTTTTGCATTCTTTTTTTTTTCAATCGATTTATTTTAATTTTTTCTGTTTGTATTTTACCTGCATTTTCTTCTTTTTTTTTTTTCATTATTTTCTTCTTTAGCTTTAATTTATCCTTTTACTTGTATTTGCATCCCATGTTTATTTTTTTTTTACCATTTCATTCTATTTTCTCATTTATCTTTTCTCATTCTTGTTCTTTTTTGCCTTCATTTTGCCTCCATTTTATATACTTTTTTCGCCTCCATTTTATATACTTTTTTCGCCTCCATTTTCTTTTCACCTGCTTTTCTAGATTAAATTTTACCTTCACTTTCCTTTCTACCCCTTTCTTTCTTGTCATTCATTTTATCAACCCCGTTTAGTACATTCTTTTTAATTTTATTTTCCATTCATCTTTTCTTTCTTTTTATGTTCTTTCATCTTTTTTTTCTACGTTTCCCTTTTACTCTCTTTCTTTTTTATTTTCACCTCCATTCTTACATTCTTTTTTGTCTTTCTATTTTTTCTTTCCACCTCCCTTTCACTTTTATGTACTTCATCATCCATTATTGTTATTATTAATATTATTTTCTTCTTCTTCCTCATATTTTTACTTTCTTCTTCTTCTTAATGTTTGTATTTTGTTCTTCTTTTTCTTTTTATTGTTTTCCTTTCTTCTTTTTTTTTTCGATATTTCTACTTTCTTATTCGTTTTCTTAATATTTTTAGCATTCTTTTTAATGTTTCTGCTTTTTCCTTCTTCTTACTATTCTTCTTCTTCTTCTTTTCCTTCTTCCTAATAATTTATTTCATTCTTCTAAATATTTTCACTTTCTTCTTCTTCTTCTTCTTCTTCTTCTTTTCTTTTCTTCTTCTTATTATTATTCTTCTTCTTATTATTATTATTCTTTACTGCCTTCTTCTTCCTCATATGTTTATTGTCTTATTCTTTTTAATGTTTTCATTTTTGTTTCTTCTTCTTTTCTTATTGTTTTACTTTCTTTTTCTTTTCATCTCAATATTTCTACATTTTTATTCGTTTTCCTAAGATTTTTACATTCTCCTTAATGTTTCTGCTTTTTCCTTCATACTATTTTCTCTTAGCTTTTCTTCTTCTTCTTTATAATTTCTTCTTTGTAATAATTTATTTCATTCTTCCAAATATTTTCACTTTCTTCTTTTTCTGTTCCTCAATGCTTTTACTTTCTTCTTCTTCTTCTTCTTCTTCTTCTTCTTCTTCTTCTTCTTCTTCTTCTTCTTCTTCTTCTTCTTCTTTTTCTTCTTCTTCATCTTCTTCTTCTTCTTCTTCTTCTTCTTCATCTTATTCTTCTTCTTCTTCTTCTTCTTCTTCTTCTTCTTCTTCTATTATTATTATTATTATTATTTACTGTCTTCTTCTTCCTAATATTTTTACTTTCTTATTCTTCTTAATGTCTATATTTTTCTTTTTTCTTTTTCTTCTTTTTCTTATATTTTTTTTACTTTCTTTTTATTTTCTTCGCAATAATTTTACTTTTTTACTCCTTTTCCTAATATTTTTATATTTTTCTTGATATTTCTGCTTTTTCCTTCTTGTTATTTCTTCTTCTTCTTCTTCCTAATATTTTCACTTTCTTCTTCTTCTATTACTACTACTATTACTACTGCTACTATTTTTACTTTCTTCTTCTCAGTATTTTTAATTTCTTACTCTCTATTTGTTTTAGTCTGCCTTATTTTCTTCCCTGCCAATTTACCTTGTCTTTCCTTCCCCCCCCCATCTACTTCGCTTTCCTCCTCCTTCTTTTCATCTTGATTGCCGACATTTTCATTGAACTTGATCATTTCCCTTCCTCAATATCCCTTCCCTTACCGAGCGATCTTTTGTCAGAATTATCGCATTCATACGCGACGCATACAATTTCAGCACCTGTCACGTGACCACTCGCCACCATCCATACTCTAAACCCATAGCACAACTGTCACTATCTTCAACATCGAACTCAGAGAGAGAGAGAGAAAGAGAGAAATAGAAAAAAAGGGAGTGAGAAAGAGAGAGAGAGAAATAGGAAAAAGGTAGGTAGGTGAGAGAGAGAGAAAAAGAGACAGAAATAGAAAAAAAGGAAGTGAGTGATAAAGAGAAAGAGAGAGCGAGCAAGAGAGAGAAAGAGAGAGAGAGAGAGACAAAAATAGACAAAATGGGAGTGAGAAAGAGAGAGAGAGAAATAGAAAAAGGGAAGTGAAAGAGAGAGAGAGATAAAGAGAGAGAATGAGAGAGTGACAGAAATAGAAAAAAAGAAGTGAGTGAGAAAGAGAAAGAGAAAGAGAGCAAGAGAGAGAGAGACAAAAATAGAAAAAATAGGAGTGAGAAAGAGAGAGAGAGAGAAATAGAAAAAGGGAAGTGAAAGAGAGAGAGAGAGATAAAGAGAGAGAATGAGAGAGTGACAGAAATAGAAAAAAAGAAGTTAGTGAGAAAGAGAAAGAGAGAGACAGACAGAAATAGAAAAAAGGAAGTGAGTGAGAAAGAGAGAGAGAGAAAAATAAAAAAGGGAAGTGAGTTAAAGAAAGAGAGAGAGACAGAAATTGAAAAAGGGGAGTGAAAGAGAGCGAGAGAAAAGAGAGAGAGAATGAAGAGAGAGTGACAGAAATAGAAAAAAGGAAGTGAGAAAGAGAGAGAGAGAAAAATAAAAAAGGGAAGTGAGTTAGAGAAAGAGAGAGAGACAGAAATAGAAAAAGGGAAGTGAAAGAGAGAGAGAGAAAGAGAGAGAATGAGAGTGTGACAGAAATAGAAAAAAGGAAGTTAGTAAGAAAGAAAGAGAGAGAGGAGAGACAGAAATAGAAAAAAGGAAGTGAGAAAGAGAGAGAGAGAAAAATAAAAAAGGGAAGTGAGTTAGAGAAAGAGAGAGAGACAGAAATAGAAAAAGGGAAGTGAAAGAGAGAGAGAGATAAAGAGAGAGAATGAGAGAGAGACAGAAATAGAAAAAAAGGAAGTGAGTGAGTGAGTGAGAGAGAGAGAGAGAGAAATTCGTGCCGGCACATATTACCACAAGTTATGATGCTTTTTGTTTTAAATATTCAGTATCTGTTCATTTCGTTGGTATTTGCATATTTTCCGTGTTGGGAAGTAAAGTCGGGGGTAAAGCAGACCAGAAACGGGTAGAAGATTAAAAGTCGAATTCTAAGGATAGAAAAATGAAAAGAATTTGAAGTTCACAGAAAATTACTATTATATATAATTTAAAAATTGTGTATTTGGGCAACTATCTTCACTTTCCAATCTCATCCGAAATTATGCAACATCGACCAATTCAAACAAGAAAATTAAATGAATTATCTATTATAAAAAATTCAAAACTGCCAACCTCATCGTCAATAATAATAATTCACCTTCAAAATCTAAACTTCAGAGAACCAGTGTCGTTTACGAATTTATATGTCCTTTGAAGAACTGTGTTCCTCAGCTATCCAAATCCGTAAACAATTACATTGTCTACACCAGCACAA
>JBBBDQ010001495.1:3572500-3590000 GCA_037127315.1 Ascarosepion bandense
CTTCTTATTGGCTTCTTGTTTTCAAGGAATGACCGTCCTCTATCTTCTTCATCTTTAAGGCTCCAGTACGGAATTTCTGGCACCACCTTCGTACAGTCCAATCACTTGAAACCCATCTCCCCATACTCCGCTGATATTGGCAGAAGTTTGAGTGGAAAAGTGCCCAAGTTGGACCTCATGCATGAAAAGTAAATGAATATCATAATTTTTGTAATGCTCATAATTAAGGGCTTCCTTGCTTCATTAATAAATTTGTCTGAAATTAAGGTAAAAATTATTAAATAACACATATTAATTATTATGTATACCAAAATTCATCTAAAATGGCTTTACAAAAAAATTACTTAATACCTACGTACAAGCATACATAGATAATCATCGGTGTAAAATAGATAGATAGATAGATAGATAGATAGATAGATAGATAGATAGATAGATAGATAGAGTGAACAGACTGAGAGAGAGAGATCATAAAAAACTGATAGATAGATAGATAGATAGATAGATAGATAGATGTGAACAGACTGAGATAGATCATAAAAAACTGATAGATAGATAGATAGATAGATAGATAGATAGATAGATAGATAGATAGATGAACAGACTGAGATAGATCATAAAAAACTGATAATGATAGATAGATAGATAGATAGATAGATAGATAGATAGATAGATGTGAACAGACTGAGATAGATAGATCATAAAAACTGATAGATAGATAGATAGATAGATAGATAGATAGATAGATAGATAGATGTGAACAGACTAGATAGATAGATAGATAGATAGATAGATAGATAGATAGATAGATAGATAGATGTGAACAGACTGAGATAGATAGATCATAAAAACTGATAGATAGATAGATAGATAGATAGATTAAATGAGTCAGTGATAATGCGTTGTTTTTACCTAATTCAGCACACATATACAAACCAGAGCGTACAAGAACACACAAACATGTAGAGTATGTATATACATATTTAGTCTTTATTCTGTTTTATGTGCTCATATATTTGTAAATGAAACCATTTTCTTTGTCAATTTTGAAAACATTTGTCAACTCATTTCACAATGGTATAGATGTACGACTTTCTCTCTGATGGTCGTGTAAATGTTTGTGTGTGTCTGTATGGCTGTTTAGAATTTTAATCTCTTTCTATGTTTATCTCATACGTCAGGCTATATGTGCCAGAAAATTCATTTTTTCTCTCTCCCTCCCTCTCTGCCTCCTCTCCCTGTGTGTGTGTGTGTGTTTGTGTGTGTGTGTGTGTGTATCTCGGTTAGTCGTATGCACCTGTGTAATTGTCTGTCTGCCAACGTCTTGAAAATACACACAAACACAAACACACATACATACGTATATATATATATATATATATATATATATATATATATATATATATATATATATATATGTATGGTGTTTCCGCACGTGTTGAATGAATCAATTTGCAAAATATACGTCAATGCGTCATCTTTAATATAGTTTGATGCAAGCGTGTCACAATTGCAATCGTATGCAAAATATAGAAGTCACACCTGCTGCTATTACTACTACTGCTGCTATTGCTGCTCATGCTACTGCCGATGCTAACAATAATCATAATAATAATAAAGCAATTCTTAATAAGTAGAATTCAAAGAACATATAAGAAGAGAATGAAGTCGAAAACAAAACACAAAATAAACAAGAGAAAGCTTAAGATTAGATATAAAAAGACGAAACAAAGAGAAAAGAATGAGAATGAAAATGGATGACAAATAAAGCGAAGGGAGGAAGGGACATGACAGCAAAAGAAGAAGAAGAAGAAGAAGAAGAAGAAGAAGAAGAAGAAGAAGAAGATAGTGTAAGAGGAGTAAAGCGAAGGGGAGAAGGGATATCACATGGCCCTTGTATTAAATTTAGCTCTCAGGTGACTCTGGCAGCTGACATCAGTCTAAGAAGATGTCAGACCTGGCTGTTGACTTAAGTTTAGGAAGCCGTCAGCCCTGGCCGTTGAATTCAGTCTAAGAAGCCATCAGGCCAGGCCTTTGACCTTAGCCGTTGACTTTAATGTAGGAAGCCGTCGGCCCTGGCTGTTGAATTCAGTCTAAGAAGCCGTCAGGCCAGGCCTTTGACCTTAGCCGTTGACTTCAATGTATGAAGCAGTTGGCCCTGGCCGTTGAATTCAGTCTAAGAAGCCGTCGATCCAGGTTGTTGACCTTAGCCGTTGACTTTAATATAGGAAGCCGTCGGCCTTGGCCGTTGAATTCAGTCTAAGAAGCCGTCGGTCCAGGCCGTTGTCCTTAGCCGTTGCCTTCAATGTAGGAAGCTGCCGGCCTTCGCCCTTGAACTCAGTCTATGGAGCCGTCGGCCCAGGCAGTTGACATTAGCCGTTGAACTTAGCCGTTGACCTTAGCCGTTGACTTCAATGTAGGAAGCCGTCGGCCCTGGCCGTTGAATTTAGTCTAGGAAGCATGCGTCACTGGTCGTTCTTGTCGGTCTTGGTGTTGACTTTAGTTCTGAAAACCGTAGACTCCGGCCACTGACCGCAGTGTCGGAATCAGTCTGACTTGTCCGTTGAATTCAGTCTAGGAAGCTGTCGGCCCTACCCGCTGAGTTCCGTCTAAGTACCGTCGGCCATGGACGTTGACTTTTATCTCAGAAGCTGTCTACCCTGGCCACTGACTGCAGTATGTAAATCCACTGCGAGGAAGTTTGGGTCACTGTGTCGGCCCAGGAAGTTTTTTCCGCCCGAATCCATCTTGCACATATACAAATCAACCATTCAACTGTGCATGGAATACTGTTGTCATATCTGGTCAGGCGCCCCTGCTGCTTGTCTCAGGGCTCTTGACAGGCTCCAAAGAAAGTAATGTGATTGGTCCCGACCTGGTAGTTCGACTTCAACCACTTTCTCACCGGCAGGATGTGGCTTCCCTCTATCTCTTCTACAAATACTTTCATGGCTTCTGCTCCGACGAATTTAAGTCACCGGTGCCCCCTCCACAAGAATTTAGTCATGCAACCAGACTGGCAACAAGGTCCCACCCTTTAACAGTTATATCAACCAAATGCAGACGACAATTCTACTCCATAATCTTCTTTTCTCGCTTTTCTCGCTTTTCTCGCCTGTGAAACTTCCTTCTATATACTTGCGTTCCTGATGTCTACAACCTCCAGGAATTTAAACGCAATGGCAATTCCCATCTCTTACCCACTTGACTCTTTCTACATCACCCCGTATATTTTGTTCCTTTTCTTTCTATCTACCTTCGCAACTGTCTTGACTCCTGTGTTCCCATCCTTCTCTTGAACTTTCTCTGACACTTCCTCTAAGTGGTTCGTCTTTTTCTTCCCTCTCCTCTTGTCTAAACTTTTACTCTTATGTAGCCCCCTGCGAATCAGTGGCGATACCACCTTGCTTGGAGTGAAACGATTAAAAAAATATAACCGTTGGCCATATCACTCACACATTTAAGCTTGCAGAATCCGTTATTCCTTTACGGTCACCTGTCTGTCAAATGAGCCACACGCATGACAATAGAGTAGGACAGCGGTCGGCAACCCCCTGCCCGCGGGCCACATCCAGCCCTCGAGTGAATCTTGTCCGGCCTGCTACCTTACTCTGGACACGATATAAATATAGTTAAACTAAACCAAAGTGACAGTTGATGTCTGAATATATATATATTGAATATATGGCGTCGAAATTTTTAAAAATTATTTCTTTTTACCTGGAGAATGTGTTTTACTTTTATTTTTTATTTGTAGGGATCGCCAAAATTAGTGTATCTTGTTCCTTTTCTTTCTATCTACCTTCGCAACTGTCTTCACTCCTGTGTTCCTATCCTTCTCTTGCCCTTTCTCTGACACCCCCTGTAACTGGTTCGTCTTTGTCTTCACTCTCCTCCTGCCTAATACTTCAACTCACTTATGTACCTCCAGCCCTTTCTACATCACCCCGTGTATCTTGTCCTTTTTCTTTCTATCTACCTTCGCAACTGTCTTCACACCTGTGTTCCCATCTTTCTCTTGCCCTTTCTCTGACACCCCCTGTAACTGGTTCGTCTTTGTCTTCACTCTCCTCCTGCCTAATACTTCAACTCACTTATGTACCTCCAGCCCTTTCTACATCACCCCGTGTATCTTGTCCTATTTCTTTCTTTCTACCTTCGCAACTGTCTTCACTCCTGTGTTCCTATCCTTCTCTTGCCCTTTCTCTGACACCCCCTGTAACTGGTTCGTCTTTGTCTTCACTCTCCTTCTGCCTAATACTTCAACTCACTTATGTAACTCCAGCCCTTTCTACATCAGTCCGTGTATCTTGTCATTTTTCTTTCTTTCTACCTTCGCAACTGTCTTCACTCCTGTGTTCCTATCCTTCTCTTGCCCTTTCTCTGACACCCCCTGTAACTGGTTCGTCTTTGTCTTCACTCTCCTTCTGCCTAATACTTCAACTCACTTATGTAACTCCAGCCCTTTCTACATCACTCCGTGTATCTTGTCATTTTTCTTTCTTTCTACCTTCGCAACTGTCTTCTCTCCTGTGTTCCTATCCTTCTCTTGCCCTTTCTCTGACACCCCCTGTAACTGGTTTGTCTTTGTCTTCACTCTCCTTCCGCCTAAACTTTTACCCTCTTATGTAGCCCCCTGCGCATCAGTGGCGGTTCCACCTTGTTTTGTGTGAAACGATTATAAAAGAAATCCGTCTGCCCTAGATCTTGACTTCAGCCTAGGAAGTCGTCGATCTTGGCCGTGATCTGCAGCCTAGGAAGCTGTCCAATTGAACAATGCAGCTAGTTACAGGTGTAAAGGAGAAAAAAATGTTCACTTTGCACGATGGAATTAACCACATGTAGTGAGAACGGCGCGCATTAACGTCAATCTTCGTAGTTTAATTATTTCAATTCAATTTCTGAAAATAAAATCATGAATAGGTTCGCAGAATATTTTCTAATGGTAATTCTAACAAAGTAATTTCAAGAATTAAAATATAGAATGTAGCGTCGAAGGTGATAAAAGGTGAAAAGCGTAATAATAAATTAGTAATTTTAATTCAATTTCTCAATTTAGAAGTATAAGTAGGTTTATACAAAAATTCTAATAGTATCTCTAACAAAAACAAATTCAAGAGTTAAAATATGTAAGGTAGCATCGAACGTGCCGAACGGTTGCATGTTTACACGAATATTTGGTCGACCTCAGAGAAAGCGTGCACCAAAGAACAATAAAGAACGTGATTTATTGATTAGTTGGTAATTAAGGTAGGAATGACTAAAATTTCGTCGAAAAAAAAATGATAAATTAGTTTATGGTTAGAAGATATCGCCATGATATTTATGATAAAAAAAAATTGGCACATTTTACTTTTTTAAAAAAAGAAAATAAATCTGTACTTTTTCCAGAGAAACCAAAGAAAACATAATGCATATATATATATATATATAAATATAATATATATTATATATATACATATATATATATATATATATATACATATATATATACATATATATATATACATATATATATATATACATATATACATATATACATATATATATATATATATACATATATATATATATATATATATAAACTTATTTATAAATGGAACTTTGTCTGTCTGTGTGTGTGTGTGTGTGTGTGTGTGTGTGTGTGTGTGTGTGTGTCCGTTACCTATATTCTCCGAAACGGCTGAACCGATTTTCTTGAAAATTTACACAGTTGTACTGTAAGCATCTCTGAGTGTTCTTAGCTAGGTTTTGTGTCGAGGTACCCCCGATAAATATCGAAAATTCATAATCGAAAAAATTGGGTTATAGAAGGAGTGGTCCGATTTTAATCTAATTTGATACACTCATAGACAAAGGCATAGGAAACGATATTCAGAAGTTTGAAGGTTGCACTTTTCACAATAGTGCAGAAAATCGATAATATATATATATATATATAAAAGGCAAGATGTTTGTGTGTGTATCTGTTTATCTGTTTGTATGTCCTTTATACAAATCCACAATTTTTATCCGATTCTCACCAAACTTCGCACAAATATTCTTTCGGCTGAGTCCAGGACCATGGATTAGTTTTAAAGCTTTCATTACATCCGAGCAACGCCGGGCTATACTGCTATTCTAATATACATATACTGACTTTAATTTATTTCACTCGGAAATTTGCCAATGTTTAAAATCCGATAATTTTGCAATGTTTCGAACTCCGAACGCCATCTATAAGTGAAAAACATGCATCTTCCTTAAAGATGAAGCAAGTTGGAAAGCATTAATCTCATCTTTCTCAAGTAGAATGAGTTTAGTTTATACTGTTTCACGGCATATCAACAACAATGGGTTATTTAATACTGGATGTGCGTTGTAGTGCAGTGGATATCGACTCGGAACGACAAATAGGGGAGCCAAGTTCGAATTCCAGTTCAATTCCTTGCATTCAGTTACGCACAAATACCTTTGGGAAAAGGTATTAATCCGTTTCTTCTTTCCAGTTATGGGTTAAATAACAGGACAGATTGGGTTCTATAGCCTTGGATGGCAACCAGTCTATCGCAGAAAGTAATGACAACCTACTGCTGGATAATCTTCTGCCCAGTCAGTCATGTCTCTTTCGAGACATGATCGCCTAAACGTGTATCACGTATGGGACTTAACTAAATACCGACAAAATCTTTAAGATAGGTACATATGAATAGGGACGTGCACCGTGGTGCAGTGGATATTGGCTCGGAATGACTAATCGGAAAAAACTAGTACAACTGATCAGTGATTGCTGACCATAGTATGGATCAAACAACGATGGGGTTTTGGAGAAATGGAAACGAACAAAAAAAAAATACTTAACATTAGGAAAAGACTGCTGAAATTCCTAGGATATTTAATAAGAAAGAGGGCTTGGAGAATCTGACAATTACAGGTCAGAAAGAGGAAAAGTGAGACAGGGGAAAGCAACGCTTAACACATTTGACGGGCTTGAGCAAGTGGATGACAGAGAGGGGCTAGGGTTAGGGTGCTTTGTGTTTCTTTGTGTTTCTTTCGAGACATGATCGCCGAAGCGTGTATCACGTATGACACTTGACTGACTGACTTATGAGTAGAATGAATGAATGAATGAAGCAATGATACACGCTTCGGCGATCATGAAACATGACTAAATAGGCAGAAGATTATCCTGCAGTAGGTTGGCATTGCTTTCTGCGTTAGACTGGTTGCCAACCAAGGCTATAGAACCCAATCTGTCCTGTTATTTATCCCATAATTCGAGGGAAGAGAAGTATTAATACCTTTCCCAAGGGTATTTGCGCGTAAGTGAAAGCAATGAATTCAACTGGAATTCGAACTCGGCTCCCCGTTTTCTCGTTCAGAGCTGATATCCCCTGCACCACAAAGCACCCTAACCCTAGCCCCCCTCTGTCATCCACTTGCTCAAGCCCGTCAAGTGTGTTAAGCGTTGCTTTCCCCTGTCTCACGTTTCCTCTTTCTGACTTGTAATTGTCAGATTCTCCAAGCCCTCCTTCTTATTAAATATTCTTATTAAATATTCTTTGGTTTACGGCATTTCAACACCTCAATGAGGTATTTAACGCTGACAAAATCTTTAAGATAGGTTCGTGTGAATAGAATATGCATTCTTATTTAGTTTGGTTTAGTTTCACGGATTATCAACACCTCTATGGGTTATTTGATGCCGACAGGATCTTTAGGTTCTAACCCTGGCCTGATTCTGCTTCGCTCTCTATTCATCAAGATTCGTACAATGAGGAGCTCACCTACGATGTTTAAAAAAATAAATTCAACGTTACTTACCAAATGCCTTTCTGAAACAAGTGCTTCTTTTCTCCGAATAGAATCTTCTCGCCCTCTTTTCACCCTCAGTAAGACCCTACTGTGTCGGGCTAAACAATTTTTCTCACGTGAATCTTGCATATCTCACGTATATGTGTCTATCATTCATAAATGCTTAGAATATAGCTGCCACATCTGGTCTGGGCCTGCTGCTATACATTTGCAGATTCGTGTTAAGATCCGAAGAAGAATCTGCAATGCTATTTGTCCTGACCTAGCATCTCGGTCGCATTCATTTGGCTTCCCTAAGACTGAGATACCATTTTACTGAAACCCGGCACTCTTCCCTAAAACCGAGCATCTCTTCCCTGAGACCAGGAACCTCTTTCCTAAGACTGGGCACTCTTCCCTGAGACTGAACACTCTTACCTAAGATCGAGTATCTCTGCCCTATGACCGTGGCACCTTTTCCTGATATCTGGTACCTCTAAATAAGACAGAGACACAACAGCGAGATGAATTGTACTTTATTCCCTGAAAGGAAGATTTTTCTACTTTGATCCAAATCCAAAAGCTAGGTAAAAGAGTTTCAGTCGTTCCTCTTGCTTTTGTATGTCTTAATTGTCTTCTTTATGTGCCATTTTCTTTTCAGGACGTAGGCGATCATAGATCTTCACAATTCCTTTGTGACTCTTAATAATTTTCCTTTGGTTTAGTGTGGTTTGGTTCATGTTATATCAACCCTAATGAATTATTTAATGCAGATAAGATTTTCACTATAGATTTGTATGAATAGAATATATATTCTTTGTAAGAAGCAAGTTTGTAGATCAGCTTTCTTCGATGTATTCTTGTAATAATGTTTTTTGTTGAGAGTCAGACGTATCGCTGGTATGTATCTTTTCCAAAAATATATTGCTAGTAATATTCTACTTATAGTCTGCGGCTATATCGTGTGGTATACACCGGTTCCCGTCCGATCACCGAAGTTAAGCAACATCGAGCCTGGTCAGTACTTAAATGGGCGACGATTTTGGGAATACCAGGTTCTGTAAACGTAAGGACCATGAACTGTTCAACAGGGTGGGTGCAGGGCTAACAACCCTGCCCCGTAAAAAAAAGTTTGTTACAGCAACAAAAAATTGCACCATCTGAGTGTGTTTGATGATGAATATTTTATTTTCCTTCAAAGATTTATTACTCGGAATATTTTTCCTTCAAAAATATATTCCAGGAATTTTTTCTCTAAAACTGAAAACGAGAAGAAAACACATACTAAACATCAGGAAGAGACAAATGAAGTTCCTGGAACAATAATGAGAAAGGAAGGCCTGAAGAATTTAATACTCACAGTTCGGATAAAGTGAAGGAGAGACAGGGGAAAGCAATGAAAGATGTACTTGTTAGGTCTGAACAAATGGATAGCGGAGCGGGGCTTATAACGGATACCAAGACAAAAAATATTGAGAGCTACAAGAGACAGAGCAAAGGGCGAGACATTGCTGAGGCCGAAGCTATCAACCGCGAGGAATGAGTTTGAGTACACACTGACTGTTGGATGGATCTCATACTGATCTGCTCTCCTGGTCGACTGTCGAAGGTCTGGAGATGGACTCCTCTGACAAGGAAATCTATGTTTTGACATTTTCATGAGTAAAAAAAAAAATCCACGTTTTTGTGCTGGTTTAGGGTAATATTCTCTATCACAGAGCAAGATAGATTTGGCCATGGCTTGAAAAAGTAGTTGCTGGTGTGATAGCCTCGTTGCCACTATCACACAAGTTCACAGCTGTTGATCAGCCCCTTTATTGCCTATCATAGGTCTGGTTTGATATTCATTAAATTTTTTTTTACCTGGATCATTAGGCTGAACGCTTAATAGTTTTTTTCTATTCGTATGCAGTTTGCTGCCAGTATAGCTGCTTGATATGTCTCTCTTAAACCGTCCCAGTTATCTATCTAATCTAAACTTATTTATAAATGGAACTTTGTCTCTGTGTGTGTATGTGTCTGTGTGTGTGTGTGTGTGTCTGTTACCTATAGTCTCCGAAACGGCTGAACCGATTTTCTTGAAAATTTACACAGTTGTACTATAAGCATCTGCGAGTGTTCTTAGCTAGGTTTTGTGTCGAGGTACCTCCGATAAATATCGAAAATTCATAATCGAAAAAATCGGGTTATAGAAGGAGTGGTCCGATTTTAATCAAATTTCATACACTCATAGACAAAGACATAAGAAACGATATTCAGAAGTTTCAAGGTTGCAGTTCTTACAATAGTGCAGAAAATCGATAATATATATATTTAAAAGGCAAGATATTTGTGTGTGTGTGTGTGTGTGTGTGTGTGTGTGTGTGTGTGTTTATCTGCCTGTATGTTCTTTATACAAATCCACAATTTCGATTCTCACCAAACTTCACACAAATATTCTTTAGGCTGAGTCTGAGCTTCAGGACCATGGATTAGTTTTAAAGCTTTCATTACACCCGAGCAACGCCGGGCTATACTGCTAGTTACAATAAACTACACCCGATAGCAAGGTTCTTAAACCAGCTTTTAATTGTTGTTGATGCTCCCAGCTCTTTTCTGACCCTGGGTGGTAGCACCTGTTAGGATCCCATCTATGGGTAAATAGTGAACCCCTAAACTGGGGTTAAGAAACTAAAATTATAAAAATACAAGTTCATAGTAAAAGAAATTACAAACAAAAGATCTTTGTAATATATATATATATATATATATATATATAGTAAAACTCAAAAAGTACTTAAGCTACCAAGAAAAATTAAATTTCGGCATTAAATGACGCTGATGCGATTAAACAAACAGACAGTCAAACCACTCCATAATAATTTAGTCAGTAAAGTGACATACACTACCGGCCATAATTATTAGGCCACCCCCGTGTTTTAAAAAATGAAGTATTTAATACTACTTTTTAGTATTTATTGTCAAGTGAATAATTGTAAATGAAAATAGAATAGTTCTTTTGTTAATACTGCACAATAACTTGTGCATCAAATGAATTTATAAATATTTAACAATTACCTATATTGCAGTTTTATCAATGAAAGAATGAAGAAAATTTAGGGTGATTCGGACGAGTTCATCTTTGCTTCCTTGCTTTGTAAAATTTTTTAAAGTATTAATAACAAAAGAACCATTCTGTTTTCATTTGGCAGTAAATACTAAAAATAGTATGAAATACATCATTTCTTTTAAAAAATTGGGATGGCTGTATAATTATGGCTGGTAGTGTACGTGATACACACTTGGAAGATCATGTCGGGAAAGAAATATGATGACTGGGCAGAAGATTTTCCTACAGTAGGTTGCCATTACTTTCTGCGGTAGGCTGGTCGCCAACTAAGTCTATAGAACCTAATCTGTCCTGTTATTTAACCCACAGCTGGAGAGAATACATGGATTAATACATTTCCCAAGGGTATTTGAGCGTAAGTGAATGCGACGAATTCAAGTAGAATTCGAACTCGACTCTGATTTCCCGTTCCGAGTCGATATCCACTGCATTATAACTTAATTAAGTAGAATGTAGAAAATCGTATATTTATATTTATAAGGAAGATATATGATTATGAATCTTAGATACTTTTAGACTGAGCATTTTCACACCACCCCAAATCATTTATGAGAACCAAGGCATATTTCTGCTTTTATACAGTCGTATATATGTTAAGAAGTGTCTGTGTCCCGTATTACAGTGGCGTTTTTTTTTTTCAGACAAGTCTGTGGAGAATCTGTTGCAAAAATGTGCTAAATTTCTGAACTCACTTGACTTCAACCTGTATTGATTACTAAATGACCGCAGTGAATTAAACGCTTTAGTGTGTGGCGGTATTTGCATAAGCAATCAGGTCGAGTAAACAGCGAAGTGTCATTTGGGTTGTTGCCAATTTCAATTGCTTTGATCGTCCGCCGCTTGTCAAAAGGCATTTTCCTGGAGTTGTCCGCCGGGAGACATTTCACCAGCAACATAATAAAATAATTGTTATCGCTAGAGAATTTGTGAGGTATTTATGATAGCAAGAAAGGAATATGAACTGTGTCTCCTTTTAAGTATTTCATATATATATATATATATATATATATATATATATATATATATATATATATATATGCACACTTACACACTACACATACAAATATATATATCACGCCTAACCAAACACGTTTTTCAGTTAATTACAACATTCAAAGGCTAGTAGCTATATAAATGACTGTGTGTGAATATATATATAGTCATCCGCAGATAGATCTGTTTCGCTGTATTACAGCTCATCAGTACGGTTAGAAATCTGATTGCTTTTCACCCAGGATTGAAACCCGACCGTATTGGCGTCAGTCGGAGATTCTACCTCTGAGCTATGGGCGCTTGGTAGATGGAGGCAAACTTTTTAGCGTGTACATTATCATTATACACACGCCCAATAGCTGAGAGTGTTCTAATTCATTGCTGAATGAACGACGCGTAGATGCTAGAGTAGCTACTGTTTTTCAAAGTCTACCATTCTTCCAGAGTGCTCAATGAGGGTGTGAGAGCGTATATATATATATATATATATATATCCAAGTGACGAGAACCAACAGTTTTAGAATTCTAAGTTCTCCAGCGTTTTTTAAATGCTCAATGCAACTAATATTGTAGAGCATAATATAGTTAAATTTGTTTTTTTATTCAAAATTAATTTAATTTACATTGCGACAGGGAAATCTTTATTTTTTTTTTTTAATCATTTCACCCCGAGCAAGGCAGAAATGGCACTGATGAGCGGAGGGCTACATAACTGTAAAAAGATTAATTAGAAAAGAGTGAGGAGTACAAACTAGTTAGAAAGGAACAATAGAAAGCTTAGAATGCAGGTGCGATGACAGATACATAGGTGGAGAGAAAGGGATGGATATACGGGTGTGGGGAGAGAGCTAGAGTCCAGTGGTTAATAGATGAGCATTGACATTGCATTTAAATTTCTGGAGGTTGTAGCCGTCAGTAAAGCAAGAATATGGGAGCGAGTTCCACAGGCGGGAAGTGCGAGAGAAGAAGCTGCAGGAGTAGAATTGTCGTCTGCATTTGGCTAACCTATGTTTCGAAAATTTACTTCGTCATCAGGCAATGTTGGTTTATTGTCGTGAAAATAATTTTGTAATTTATAGATGTGGGAAGACAAAAAATTTAATAGACCGACACTCTTTCCGTTAAGACTGAAAAAAAATGTATGTATTCTCCAAAAATATAACCTATATTTTCAAATTTAAAGTGGATTTCCATTTTGATTAGTTAAATTGAACACACACATAAATTTTTCTCACTTCCCACATCCATAAATAACACACGTATTATTTTTTATATTCAATTAACATATTTGTGTTTGAGCAAAAGTCTAGCGCACAAAACCCTTTTTCTTTTTCTGTGAATCGCACTTCTTTACTGAAAGGAAAAACAAGCATAAAATATTAAAGATAGAAATTTGGGTTGTTTCTACGTACGCTTTTAAAATCTGTGGTCATTTGAAGGAGAACTGTTTAAGCTATTAGCTTATAAAATGATATCGATGTTTTTGAAACACCTCTGTACATAAATACTGATTGATGGTCGCAGGCGGTTAGATGATCTCATATTATCGAATCTTCAATACCTGTGGTCAAGAATAACGAACTGCAATGTATGAGAAGATCTGACCCTCGCTGAGCTACCAGGTCACACCTTTCATTTCATTAAAGGCTATAAATTTAAAGTTGTTCTCTGCGATCTGTGGCATCTTAAAAGTAAAGCCGAAGAAAGGAGATAATCACCTTACAGATCTTAAGAATCTAGTCTTGTTCGTTCCATAATTCTCCTATATCCCGTGACTTTTTTTTAACCCTCTAGGGCCATTCGTATCATATTTGATACAGTATGAAAACAAGCCTTGAAAGAAATATTTTCCTGAAAAATTTTTTAAGAGAAATATTTTATAAATTTCAAATGAAAGCAGTACTGACTGCTCAGTCAATGAATACCAAATGTTTCCTTATAGGGAAATACCAAATGTTTCCTTATAGGGAAATACTGTATCAAATATGATACGAATGGCTCTAGAGGGTTAATCGTTTCACCCCCAATCAAGGCAATAATGCCACTGATACGCAGGGGGTTACAATGAGAGGTGACGGATGACAGAAAAGAAAGCAGTACATGGGATGTTTTAGAAAGGGTAAGTTAAAGCGTAGGGAGCTGGTTAATGTTTCTTTGATTCAGCCTTGTGTCAGACTTAACTGAACTCCCTACAGCTTACAAGATTTATTCATGTCTTAATGATAAGCCTGATCGATTAGATAAGATCAAAATGTCAACTGATCTAAAAAAAAAAAAACTATCTCAAATCTGTTGTTAATTGGAGCCAAGAATGGCTTGTTAATTTTGACGCTTCCAAAACGAAAGTGCTTTCTTTTAATTGTCTTAGAAAAGATTGTCTGCCTCCCGTCAGTATGGCTGATGCTAAGTTCCAGGAGAGTAACTCATTACGCCTTCTCGGACTAACGTTGCCTGCTAACATGAAGTTGAAAGATTATATTAAATCCATTGCTAGATCTGCAGCTAGGAAATTTGTTTCACTGTATCATGCAGAATAATTTGACTTGCCAGAATCTATCAATCACATTCAAGTAAAGCATTTTTTAAATTCACCCCAAGCAAGGCGGTAATGCCACTGGTGTGCAGGGGTTAAAATAAGAAAAGTGGGAGAACAGAAACGATAACAGTACAGGTAATTTTGTAGAAAGGTTCAGTGAGAGGTAAGAGTCACGGAGATAGAAGATATCAACTGGCATTGCATTTAAACTTTGGAGATTGTAGCAGGGAAGCAAATATGGGGAAGAGAGATCAAAAGGCAGAAAGTTCGAGGAAGTAAACTGATGGAGTAGAATTGGTGGTTATATTTGCCTATTTTGACGGTAAAAGAGTGGGACCTAGTTGCCAATCTAGTTGCACAGGTAAATTGATGATGGCGGGGAATAAAGCTCGTCAGGGCGGAAGCCATGAAAATGCTTGTAGAAACGACAGAGGAAAGCCACATTTCGTCGGTGAGATGGCGCGAAGCTGAATCGGGACCAGTTATATTTTAGATCTTTCTTGGATTTATTGAGAACCCCGAGATGAACAGCAGGTGCACCCGACCAGATATGCCAAAAATATTCAATGCATGGATGAATGGTATATTTATAAATGTGCAAGATGGATTCTGTCGAGAAAAACTCCTTCGCTCGGCATAGCGATCTAAACTTCTTAGCAGATTCAATAAATTCTTTCCACTTGAAATCGCTTGAGATAGTGAGGCCGAGGAGGCGCAGTGTATTACTTTCGGAGAGACTAGTGTGATCCATAATAATGGAAAGTAAGAATGCTTCCCTGTAGTGGTTAAAGGAGAGCAAAGTCATTTTGGAATCATTAAAATTTACAAGACATTTCTTATTGCAATCCATCACAGATTGTAGGTCTATTCCAAGAGCAGAGGCTAGATCTACTTTGTCAGCCCAGGCAGACTTTTTATTGAGACGGAAGTAGATGGTGCGTAGATGAAAACTAACTACATCAGGAAGATCATTGATGAATATCAGGAAGAACGTAGGACTAGGATAGAGCCTTAAGGGACACCCGCGTTCACATGAAAGGGTTTGGAAGTATGCCCATTCAGAACGACCGTCATTTTACGGTTTGACAGAAACGATTGGATTAAATCGAAAAATGTGTGTGATCATGGCTCTCCGAAACTTGCATCTCTTAGTAATGTTTGTGTTTTGATCATCTCTCCCACTCCTTATTCTGCTATACTCATAAGAAATATTGAAGGCAAAATGAACAGGGGAAAGCAGTGGATCAACTACCTGACTAGATTGTGTGAATGGAGACGTAATTTAGATACATTATTATAATAAAGTGTACCACCAGTTATTTTTTGGAGCTGAATACTTAAAATGAAACTCGAATCCATGAAACTTAAAACTTACTCACACTGATTTGAATAACCAGACGTAGCGAAGTAGCATCTTATAATAATAATAATTATTATTATTATTTATTAATTAAAAAACATATAGGCGTGTTTGTGTCTTTTAACTATTAGCATAAACTATACCAGGCGCTCGACAGGAATGATGGCCTTCTATGCAAACTGCGGAGCTATGGTATAACTGGACATTTGTTTGAACTAATCCAGTCATTCCTCTCTAACCGAACAATGAAGGTGGTATTAAACGGACATGCCCCCCAGAACTACCATACGAACGCAGGTGTCGATAAAGGCTCTATCCTAGGTCCTACGCTCTTTCTGATATACATTAATGATCTCCCTGATTCTATAAGATCCCAAGTAGGTATGTATGCCGATGACACCACAGTTTACTCTCGCCTTCCTACAAAAATCTGGTGTAGGCGATAAAGATAACCTTGCAGCCGAGCTTGAAAAGGACCTCCAATCCGTAGTGGACTGGGGTAAGAAATGGCTCCTAAATTTTAATGCTTCTGAAACAAAGCTACTCTCAATTAACCATCATCGACAATCTCACCTACCTCCCATTAGCATGGACCAGGCTTGCCTCCCATAGAGTAAAACACTACGCCTCCTTGGTCTCACACTTTCAGCGGACTTCAAATGGAATGACTATATCGAATCCATTGCTAAATCCGCTGCTATGAAAGTCGGTTCTCTGTGCAGGGTCCGAAATTTTTTTCTGTCTGAATCTATCCTGCACATATATAAATCTACCATCCGCCCGTGCATTGAATACTGCTGCCATATCTGGTCGGGTGCCCCTGCTATTCTCCTCGGGGTTCTTGACAAAATACAATAGAGAATCTGTAATGTGATTGATACTGACTTGGCAGACCGGCTGCAGTCACTCTCTCACCAGTGTGACGTGGCTTCCCTGTGTCTCTTCTATAAATACTTTCACGGCCTCTGCTCCGATGAACTTAGATTACTGGTGCCCCCGAAATACGAATTTGCACGAGAAACTAGATTGGCAGCTAGATCCCACCCTTTTACAGTGAAACCGATAAAATGCAACCACAACTTCTACTCCAACAGTTTCTTTTCTCGCACTTCCCGGCTGTGGAATTCCCTTCCACACGATTGCTTCCCCGACGGCTACAATCTCCAGGAGTTTAAATGTAAGGTCAATTGACAGCTCCTAACACGCTAACTTACATCTATTCTCTCAAACACTCTCACCATCTAACCAACCCTCATTCTCGGTACCCTTTCTATCTCCCTCCCTCCTAACATTTCCTATATCTAACCATCCTTTCCCATCACTCCCTCGACCCTGTGTAACCCCCTGCGCTACAGTGGCAGTGGAATGCCTTGCTCGGGGTGAAACGATTAAAATAAAAAGAAATTAGCAGGCCACGCACGCTGCTTCACCATGACAATTGACTAATGAGTTCGATTCTCACTGGGTCTCCAAGACTTGTGATTTTGTTCCGAAACAAAAATTTGATTAAATGTAGTTTAATTAGTTGTATAACGTTTAGAGAGTTGGTCTGGATGAACACTATTATTGCGTAATGAGTTCGATTCTTCCTAGCTGAATAATGTTAGACTTGCATAATATTTAAGGATCTGGTCTGGATATCCATTACTACTGCATTGTGAGTTCAATCCTCACTGGATATTTAATCTCAGACTTGAATAATATTTAAGGACTTGGTTTCAATAACTAT